>PVHP010049742.1:0-12059 GCA_004024765.1 Zapus hudsonius
TCCTTCCTTCCTTCCTTCCTTCCTTCCTTCCTTCCTTCCTTCCTTCCTTCCTGTGTTTAGACAGGGTCTTGCTATGCAGCTCAGGGTGACCTATAACTCACTGTGGCCCAGGATGAACTCACAGTCCTCCTTCCTGCCTCAGCCATCCAGTTTTGAGGTTACAGATTGGGAAGAGCAGGGCAACTAAAATGCTAGGTGTCCACCTCAGGAAGTGGGTTTCCTTGGTCCTTCCTAGCAGTCAACCATGATTAGCCCTGCTAACTGTTCCTGAGTGGCAGCACTAGGACTGGAGTCTGGCCTCTGATGGAGCCCATGCCTTAATCCTTATGCCACGTTGTTTCTGCCTGGTGAGAGCTCTGAACTGGGCTGTGGGCTACAGAAGAACTATATTGGCTTTCAAGAATTGACTCGAAAGCACAGGCACACTGAAGTTTAAAGGAGCGAGTGCTTAAAAAATTGTATGGGGGGTGGAAAGATGGTTCAGTGGTTAAGGCACTTGCCTACAAAGCTTAACAATACAGTTTCGATTTCCTAGTACCCACATAAAGCCAGAATCACACAGTGGCACATGCATTTGGAGTTCATTTGCAGTGGCAGAGGCCCTTGTATGCCCATACTCTCTGTTTCCCTCTCTCCTTGGAAATAAAAGCATAAATAAAATATAAAAATGTATGGGTAGTATGGGCAAGAGACTTGAGAATTCAGGAAATGAAAAAGTTAACGCGGGGTAGATGTGAGGAGAAGCTCTAATGAGCCTTGTGGGGAGAGGGAAGTGTGGTTCAGGGAGTTTGCTGTAGGGCTTAGAGGGGCTGATGTGATATCCACCACAGTGCCCTGTTGAGCCTCTTTCTCAGTGGCTCTGGGTCTAGAATTGGGTTGGCTCAATCGCTGCTTCTTGACTGCTCTCATGTGACCTGTTTTTATCTACTTCTTGTGATGTTAAGAGTTTGTTAAAATAACTTAACAATTTGCTTGAATGATTTTCCACTTTAGCAAAGATGTACTGAATGAATTTTTGCTTGAACTTTTGTTTCAGCATCTATGTCATGGGCTTGGTCCTGGAATGGATTAAGAACAACGGCGGGGCAGCAGCCATGGAGAAGCTTAGCTCCATCAAATCTCAAATGATTTATGAGATTATCGATAATTCCCAAGGATTCTATGTGTAAGTCGGAGGGTTTTATCTCATTTTGCCTCTTGGGAACTGAAGATTGCATACTTTAAAATTTACCTTTCTCTAGGAAACTAGTGTACTGGTGAGCTTGAGTGGTCCTGTGCTCCTTTAGGTGAGAGTGGAGATTAGGATATATTCTTTCCTTCAGGAATTCTAGTCTTTTAAGGTCTATATCCCAAGGACTCTGACCTGGGGAAGCATGTGTTGCTAGCCCCTCTATATCCCCCTTTGGCTTTTTTAAAAAAATTATTTATTTATGAGAGAGAGAGAGAGAGAGAGAGAGAGAGAGAGAGAGAGAGAGAGAATTGGCATGACAGGGCCTCATGCTACTGCAAACGAACTCCAGACACATGCACCTCTTTGTGCATCTGGCTTTATGTGAGTACTGGGGTATTGAACTCAGGCCATCAGGCTTTGTAAGCAAGTGCCTTTAACTACCTAGCCATATCCAGCCCTTTTTAGGCTCTTCTGTTCTTTCTGCCTTCTCTATCCCTTGGAAGGTGTGCTGAGTACTCCACCGTCATTTCTCAGCACACTGATGAGTTTTCAGTCTCCCCAGTAGTCAGCACCATCTGAAAAGAGAAACTTTTCTGACCCCAAAGTGAGAGCAGCACGAATATATATGGGCACGAACATAAATATTTAGGTTGTAACTTTCCCCTTTTCTGTCTTCTTTTGTTTCTTAAAATACAAGTCATTGGATTTAGGTCACTCACCTTGGACATCTGACGTTAATGTGGGTACTGGGGAATCAGGTCCTTGGGCTTTGTAGGCAAGTGCCTTAACTGCTGAGCCATCTCTCCAGTCCCAGGTTTTGCTTTTTTGAGACAGGGTCTGTGTAGCCCAGGCTAGCCTTGTGGTCTTTCTGCTTTCACCTCCCGAGTGCTGGGATATCAGACATGTGCTGCCATACCCAGCTGTCCAGGATGGACTTGTCTCAAGCTCATTATCATAGTTATACCTGCAAAGACCATTATTTCATATAGATCAGATTCATGACATCTGTCTACCATCCAACTCTCCACAGTAGGCTTCTCATCATAATGTCAGATGGGAAGCACCTTATCTGGGACATTTGATTATCCCTTTTTCTTAGGGTGGGCAAGGTACAACATAGAACAGATGTGATAGTTTGTGTATCTAATTGTATATACATACATACATGCACATATACATACACACATACACACATACAGCCTTTATACTCTATGACCAAGCCATTCTTAGTGGTCATGATTTTTTGAGATTCACAGTTTTCAGTGGAAACATCTGCCTGCCAGTAATTGACACTCCCTTTGAGTATTTCATGGGCCATATGGAATAGGAAAAAAAAAATAGTGATGCAATCTTAACTCAGAATTGTTGTTTTTAAGCCAAGACTTCCTAAACCCCTGTGGGTGAGGGGTAGGGATATGCTCTTTGGAGGGCCACAGCAGAGCAACATGCTGCCATCACCCTTCCCCTAAATTTCCTGTGCTTACTGTGCTTTCTCCTTGTAGTGGTCCCCCAGCCACAAGCCCTGGGGTGGTGGGCTTGGCTGGGTGCCTTGATCTCTGAGTTCATCTCCATATGCCATCCAGGGGAAAGGATGCATGTGGCTTGCTCCTGCCTGCTCTGGGTTCTGTGCAATGAGGCAAGTAGAACCTGGGGATGTAATGTTTGGGGAAGCATCCTCCCTGGGTTCTGATGTATGAGGAGTCAGGGAAACCACACCAATCTTCAGTGGAGCTGTCTAAACATGCAAGATTAGCAGTGGTCCAAGGAGTTCATAGGCAAGGACTAAAGAACAGTGTAATTGTAGAATGGGGTGATGCTGTTTGGTCGGAAGGGTGGGTGTGAGTAGAAGCAGGTAGAGGAGAAGCCAGGAGTACTTTTGGGGGACTTGTTAGAAGGCAAGGACAACCCCAACAAATATAGCAGTGTGCTTGGAGAATAGATCATGGGCTGCCTGGTGGGGATGGTGTGTCAGGATAGAAGGGAAAATTGTTGGAAAGCTTTGAGAATAAGTTTAATTCATTGTTTATTCATCTATCATCTCTCTACCCATCTACACAGCTGTTTGCTCAGCTACTGACTCATCCATGTCTCCATCTACACACCTGTCCTCTAGCCAAGCACACTGAGCTAGCCTTGTTCTAGCTCCAGAAAAGAATAATTCCTTCTCCCAGGTTCCTCAAATGCTCAGAATCTCAGAGTTACTGAAAGCATTCGCTGGTTATTGTGGAAGGGAGAGCAGTTTTTCTATTAGCTTTGGCTTTATGTTTCTCAGGAGGTAAATAGGCATAAAACCAGAAAGAATTGTTTTACTTCTAGGGAAAAATAAAATCTGGAGAATTAAAATAAGAAAGCATAGAAGGAATGCTTGGAATCTTCTGAACTGTTTTTGTCACCAAGGTCCTTTAATTTAAATAACCAACCCTGGGCAAAGCTGCTGTGGCTGGTGGGTCACCTGGGACTCTGACCACCCTCGCTCCTAGCACTCCTCATTCTCCCACAAACAGCCCTGACCCAGGACTTGGTCCCCTTCAGAATAAACCCATCTGGAATCCCCATCACTGCCACATGCCTAGAAAATGTCTTTCCACATGGAAGCTATCCTAAGGGATTTTGTTTCCAAAGGTGTCATCTCTGTTTGAACTGGAGACTCCTTTAGTTTTCTACACTCTATTCTCAGGAAATTGAATTTTTTAAAAATTTCTTATTTATTTGCAAGCAGAGAAAGAAATAGACGAGAAAGACAGAATGGGGGTACCAGGGTCTCCAGCCACTGCAAAGGAACTCCAGATGCATGCACCACTTTGTCCATCTGGCTTTATGTGGGTACTGGGGAAATGAACCTGGGTTATTAGGCTTTGTAGGCAAGTGCCTTAACCACACAGGCATCTCTCCAGCCCTATATGGTCTTTAAATTGTAGAGATTTATTGATGACATCTTATGCCTTTTAAGAAAATGGCTTTAATAATAAACATTTTTTTTCAGATGTCCAGTGGAGCGCCAGAATAGAAGCAAGATGAATATTCCATTTCGCATCGGCAACGCCAAAGGAGACGAAGCTTTAGAAAAGCGATTTCTGGATAAAGCACTGGAACTCAATATGATCTCCTTGAAAGGTCACAGGTGAGCACACCTCGGGGCTTGCATTTGTCAGAGATACCCAAATGCAGAATGAAACAAATCTAAGAGCTTACTCAGCTCGGTCTGTAACTGACTTGCTGGGGACACCAGTTGCCACAGTAATGTTATTTTCTTGTGTTTATAGAATCCCTAGCATAGCCCCTGGCTGAGTCATGGAGTCCTATCTTCCATGGTGTTTTGTCAGAATTACCTTTGAAACCTTCCCTGTTCTGTCTTATGGCACCAAAGGTTCCACGCTGCTCTGTCCTAGTGTTTGTTAGGACATCACGGTGGTTCCAGGAAAATATCACATAACATTTCTTGCACAAACTGTTTAAAACAATGCCCTCACACGGAAGACCAGCATCAGCAAGACGTCCGTGTCATTGGCTCTCTTGAACAGGCTTATGGGCAGCATGGATCCCCTGGCACGCTCTTTGGTCATCTTCCCTTTTTTCCTCTCATTTAGTTGTTTTTTTCATTATGGCTTCTATGGCGGTGGTGGCTGCTGCTGCTGCTCTTCCTCTTCCTCCTCCTCCTCCTCCTCCTCTTTTTCTTCCTCCTCCTTTCTTGGTTTGTGTGTGTATGTGTGTGATTGCATATGCATGTGTAGCGTATGCACTTGTATCTGCAGATGTGTGCCTTTTGCACATGTGTGTGGATGCAAGAGGAGGCCATCAGGTGTACTCTATCATTCTTCCATCTTATTTCTCTGAGACATAGTCTCTCACTGAACCGGGAGTTGCCATTTTTCAGTTAGGCTTTCTGACTAGCAAGCCTCAGTGGTCTCTCTCTTTCTCCCTCAGTGCTGGGGTTACAGGCATAGTCATTCATGCCTGGCTTTTTGCACAGATACCAGAGATCAAACTCAGATACTCATATTTGCATAGCAAGAATGCTTACCTGCCAAGCCATGTCCCCAGCTCTAGGGTTGTTTTTTATCTTTATCAAAGGTAAGTAGCTTGGATATGATCAAAGCATGAAATATGGCAGTATGCATGTATGGAAATGTCACAGTGAAACCTATGAGTTTGTACAATTCATGTGTGTAATTATAATGAAATAGTACTTTTGAATTAATCCATATGTGAGCATGATGAACCTTCACCGCAGAAGGGAGACTTTCTAAGGACGGAGACTTGCCATTTGTGGGGAGTGATTTCTATTTGCAAGTAGAGAGAGACAGAAAGGGAATGGGCATGCCAGGGCCTCTAGCTGCTGCAAAAGAAATCCAGATGCATGTGCTACCTTGAACATCTGGCTTTATGTGGGTACTGGGGAATCAAACCGGGGTCGTTAGACTCTGTAGGCAAGTGCCTTAATGACTGAGCCACCTCTTCAGCTCTAGATGCCTTTGAACTTCACTTTTTTTTCTGTGGTGTTGGAGCTTGATCCTGGGGCCTGTTGATAAGCAAGTTCTCTAATACTCAGCTACCTCCTCAGCCTGATTGGTTTTCTGTCTTAATGGTTATGTCTTTGTTGATTCTAGGTCAGTCGGAGGCATCCGTGCTTCTCTGTATAATGCTGTCACAACTGAAGATGTTGAGAAGCTGGCCGCCTTCATGAAAAATTTCTTGGAGATGCATCAGTTATGAACATCTCCTAACTAATGATACCCTGCCCTTGAACAACAGAGTGTAGAGAAACGGGGAATGATTACAAAAACTTAACAGATACGATCTTTTGTAAATACATGCTGTTTTAGATTCTTCTTTTTTCAAAGAATAACAGCTAAACATTCAGAGCTCTGCAAAGCTGATGGGATTACCAGCTAAAAGCTACCTTAATTTTGACTTGAATTAGAAGCATTTTTAAACTCTTCCCGTTGCTTTTCTATTGAATTCTGCCAATTTTGTCTTTTCTGCAACATTTTCTAGGTCAATCTCAGTACTCACCTAATTCTGACAGTTCCAGTCATTTACTTCTGGAACCACATAAATGTGCTGCATTGGGGGAGGCTGGGCTAGGTGCTGAGTCTAGGCAGCAGAGGGTCTCCTGCGTTCTGCAGCTGTTGATTAAAGTCAACAGTGACCCTTGTATTCTGGCGTTCCTTTTATACTGTTACTCATAAAGAGACACAAGTGACATACTACATAAATGTTTATACAGCAAAGCCTGTTTTTAACACCGTACAGTTTATATGTTTGTGCATTCATATTTCTAAATAAAACAGTTCTGTAGAGGCCTTTAAGCTGCTTCATGAAAGGGATCTAGAAGTTCTATAATCTTTCCTTTCAACAGGTAGAAGAAATAATGGTTGGTTTGTTTTTTGTTTTTCAGTCATACTGTTACACACAAAAAATCTGTTCAACTCCCTTGTCCTTACTCATGTGTCTCATCTTTGTAAAGCTTGGCCAGAGCGATACTGTAAATTCCAGGTCTTTGCTAAAATCTTTCAGCCTGTTGTTCATCTGTTTTCAGTATTTTATGTTGAATATGTGAAGAACATTAAAGTGCTATAACATCTAAACCCTTGTCTGAATTCTTTTATGTGCCTTTTAGACACATGGTTTTTATTTTTAAACTTTATGATGGGAAGACTGGAGTCTAAGAAATAACATACGACAAGGACAATTTAGCTTAAGTAGAGTTGTAAGAATTAGTTCTTGTGCAACCTTCCCCCCTTTTTAAAAAATAAATTTCAGTCAGTGGGGTTGGTTGCCATTTATTTTTAGAACAGATACAGTTAGCAAACCTTCCCACAAAGCTCACTGTTGTCAACTTTTTCCCTGTTAACTGAGAAAACAGACAGCAGAACAGTTTTGAACTCTCTTACTATTTATTTTATTTTTAGAAATATGTATTTACTTGAAAGAGAGAAGGTATGGGTTTGTCAGGGCCTCCTGCTGCTGCAAATGAACTCCTCAAACCTATGTGCTACTTTGTGCATCTGGCTTTACATGGGGAATTGAACCGAGGCTATCAGGCTTTGCAAGCAAGTACCTTTGGCTGCTAATTTGACTAAATCTCCCCAGCCCTATTTATTTATTTCATTTATTAGCATGCTTTCCTCTTGCTGTTGTAAATGAATGCCTGTTGGCTTTATGTAGGTGGTTGGTGAATTGCATTTGGGCCAGCAAGCTTTGCAAGCAAGCACTTTCAACCAGTCTCTTTAAAAATAATATTTACCTATGTGTGAGAGAGTATGTGGAAATCATGACAACTTTTTTGGGCCAGTCCTCTGCCATTCCACCTCACTTGAGGCAGTGTTTCTCTCTGGATCTCACCCTGCTGCTTTTTGTTGTGCTTGCCATGAGCATCCAAGAAATTCTCCTGTCTCTGCCTCCCCTCTTACAGTCATGCTGAGATCACAGAAGCCTACAATTGCTTCTGGCTTTCTATGTGGGACCTGCAGATGGAGCTCTGGTACTCATTGAACTATCTCCCCAGCCCTTCCTGTTTGCCAGCAGAGAGAGAATAGGCCCGTCAAGGCCTCATGATACTGCAAATGAACTCCAGACATGTGCCACTTTTGTGTGTCTGAATTGAACCTGGACCAACAGGCTTTGCAAGCAAGTGCTTTTAACCACTGAGCCATCTCCACTGCCCCTCCTGAGGATGATCTTATTTCTGCATGGATTTTTTGCCCAATCTGCACTAATTAGTTGCGTTTCTGATTCAGTTTCCCAGGTGTGGTTCTCTTATTTGCGTAAGGGTTGAAGAAAACCTGCTTTGTATTATGGGATGTTTGTGTTTAAACAATGTCTTTTTTTCTGAGGATTAGGGGGGGAGGAGTGGATGTATATGGGGGCCAGAAGTCAATTTTAGTTATTTTTCTCTAACTTATTTTAATTTTTGAGAAGTAGGGTCTTGCTGTAGCCCAGGCTGACCTGGAATTCACTCTAGTCACAGGCTGGCCTTAAACTCATGGCAATTTTCCTACCTCTGCCTCCCAAGTGCTGGGAGTAAAGGCGTGCACCATCCTTCATGCCCTGCTCTCCACCTTATTTTTGAGACAGTGCCTCTCAGTGCTTCTGGAGCTCACCACTTCTGCTAGACTAGCTGGCCAACAAGTCCCAGAGATCTTCCTGTCTGCTTCCTAGCACTGGGATTACAGGAGCACACTGGTGCATCTGACTTTGTATATCGAGTGCTGAACGTCTGAACTCTGGTTTTCATTCTTACATGGCAAGCACTATCCTCTGAGCTATCTCCTCAGCCTCTAAACAAGGTCTTGATGCCAGATTCTAAGAATCATCACTCATCTCTTAAGTAGTAAGAGTCAGCCAGTCCTGGAAACCCAGCTGTTCACATTCAGTAGTGCTCAGGGTCAACCTCCTTCATGTGTTTGCAAATCCTTGTCTGTGCTAGCCCCAGGGTTCTCAAATCTCCACTTCCACTCCCCTTCTCATGGCAGGCTTTTCTATCTCTGCACCTGTTGGACTATTTCAGCACTCTTACCCTTCCATTCCATGACAGCTTTATTAAAGACTGTCTCATTGGAACTCACTTAGAATAGACTGGCTGTTGCAGTCAGCTTGCTAGTTGCTGCACAGAAAGAACCCAAGCAAAAGCTACTTGTTGAGGAAAGGGTTTATCTGGCTTATGGAGTTGAGGGGAGACTCCATCCTGGCAGGGAAAACAATGGCATGAGCAGAGGGGTGGACATCACCTCCGCCACAGCACTGCAAACAGCAGCAGGTAGGTGTGCCAAACACTGGCAAGGGGGAAGCTGCCTTATACCCCTCTTAAGCCTGCCCCCAACAACACAGCTCCAGCGGGATTATAAAACCCAAACTGCCATCAGCTGAGGATCAATCAATCAGAGCACATTCATTTGTGAAGGACACCTGGATCAAACCATGACACTGGCTGAACAGAAAGTTCCAAGACTTGGTCTGTCTCTGCTTCCCTTGCCTAGGAACTGCAACTGCACCACCATGCCTGGCATAAAAAAAAAATCGTAAGCAGAGAGCAGTTGGAGAGGGGAATGGAGATGGCTGCCAGGGCCTCCAGCCACCACAAATGAACTCCAGATACATGTGCCACCTTGTGCATCTGGCTTTATGTGGGCACTGGGGAATTGAACTTGGGTCATTCTGGCTTGCAGGCAGATGCCTTAACTGCTAAGCCACCTCTCTAGCACTCGCCCCGTTTTTTTAAAAAAACTGGTTCTGGGGATTGAACTCATGTTCTCCTATTTGCATGGTAAGTATTTCCTCATCCCAGGGTGAACATTTTATCTCATCAAAATACCTCTATTTTCACTTTCTTTTTTTTTTTTTAATTTGTGTGTGTGTTGACATGTGAGTGTGGGCATGCCATGGCCCATGTGTGGAGGTCCGAAGACAACCTCAGGTGCCTGTGCATGCCTTCCACCTTGCTTGAGACAGAGCATCTTGTTCGCCACTGTACTCTAGGCTAGCTGGCCTGCAGGCTTCCAGGAAGGAGGTTTGGGGCTATACATGCACACTTAGTTCCCAGTCCAGCTTGATGTGAGCTCTGGGGATTCAAACTCAGCTACCCCTGCTTGTGTGGCCAGTGCTTTCACCCACTCAGCCATCTTCCCAGCCCCCACATTCTCTTCTTTATGTAGAGAGGTGGCTGCCTGCCTACTTTACCTATAAAGGCAAGATACAATCTTAATACATAGATTCTATATAATTTCAAAAGCTTAGTGTACAGTACAATTCCATTTTCTACTAAAAGGGTCAAATAGAATTCCATGGTTGAATAGGGAAATTTAAAACCTTAAAGGGCTCCGTAGAACTATCAATTTGTTTTGTTTGTTTTTTTCAAGTAGGCTCTCACTCTGGCCTATGCTGACCTGGCACTCACTCTGTAGTCCCTGGCTGGCCTAGAATTCACAGGCCTCCCAAGTGCTGGGATTAAAGGCATGTACCACCATGCCTTAGAACTATCAATTTGAAAGCTTTTAAAAAATGGTCAATACAGCCGGGCATGGTGGTGCATGCCTTTAATCCCAGCACTCAGGAGGCAGAGGTAGGAGGATCACCTTGAGTTCAAGGCCACCCTGAGACTACATAGTGAATTCCAGGTCAGCCTGGGCTAGAGTGAGACCCTACCTCAAAAAACAAACAAACAAACAAACAAACAAAAGAGGTCAATACATGCATTTGGACAACAGATAGTCACTTGTCAGATCATGACAGATTCTGGAACATAGACCATTAGAAAATAATCAGCATAAATTAACCTTTGTCGTGAGATGAGCTAGTGGCAGACTGCTGATCACATGAATTGGGAGGGAGCAATATGGATGCAGTTAGGCTGCTGGAGGAGGGCTCATTGGTCTGTTACTGAAAGTCAGGAGCAAGACAGATATGTCCTATGGCCTTGTCACGGAGGCTGAGTGAAGGGCTGCCTCATGTTCTTTGGGATCCTCTATAATTCCCCCAAACTGATTCTGAAGTTCAATTTCTTTTTCTAAATTCTTCACAGTATTTGTTCTTCACAACATGATTATCCTAATACTATCCCAAAGAGAGACAAAAACACGTTTATTCCCATGTTCTCTGTTTACCTTCCATACCACTTTGTTTCTAAACCTCCAATTCTGTTCTTTGCACAAGAAACAAACTGTGTTCTGTGCCCAACTCCTTATTCCCCTGTTAGACTCTTGTTTATTGAAAGAAATACCCAATACCATGTCATTGTGTGTAGTGGCCGATGCTGGAGGGTTTGCCATGATCTTGGATGAGCTATGTGAGGTAACAATTTTTATTCCCTCTTTAGAGCTGAAGTAGTACCTAGGACCATAAAAATGGACAAGACCCACTGATAGATTAGATGTCCAGCTCTGCCATGGGCATTACGGATCTGGCCTCATATCCCTTCGTGATTAATGGTTGTTGTATCATGTTCCTTGGAAAGAAAATAAAATGAGGAAGAATTTTCTCACATTTGATCAGAATGAACATGATTAAAAAGTGCAATGCTGCTGAGTCTGCTAAGAAATCAATCTCTTTAATTGGAGAGAAGATCCTTGCTTGTGACTGTTATTAGGCTCTTGGTAATTTAAAATCGGAATCCCTGACAGTTTGTGATAAATTGGCTCTTTTAGGCCTAAAGCAGGTAAGAAGTTCTAATTGCCTCTGGATTATTCCAGAGTGGATAGAAAGTCTTGATCAAAGAGACGTTAGAGAGGAAACTAGCAGCAAAGATGTGCTGTTTTTTTTTTAAAAGAAGCTGAAGAATAAATTCATTTCATGTGACAGAAACAGGAGCCTATGTGTTTGAAATCCTAGAGATGTAAATTAGATTTTCTAAGAAAATAGGGAACTAAGCATATTACAAATAATTTACATATAGGAAAGTTCTTTAGACTATACAGAAGTTAGCTCTGTTGATAGTTAGCCTAGGACCATACATAGGGAAGAATATTGGATTTATTAATTTTTAGTTTAAAATTTTAAACTTTTATTGATAACTTTCATACACAATCATATATATACATATATGTTCATAATTTCCTTCCACCCCCCATTTCCCCTCCCAAATCCTCCCTCCACTGAATCCTTTCTTTTTTCCAACTGAACCTATTTATTTATTATTTTAATAATTTCATTTATTTATTTGCAAGCAGAGAGAGAGATAGAAGAGAGACATACAGAGAGCATGGGCATGCTAGGGCCTTCAGCTGCTGGAAATGGACTCTAGATGCAAGTACCACTTTGTGCATCTGGTTTCACAGGAGTACTGGGGAACTGAACTTGGGTGGTTAGGTTCTGCAGGTAAGGGCAATAACTGCTGAGCCATCTTTTCAACCCTATTTATTTATTTATTTTTAAAAACATAATCAGTTCTTAT
>PVHP010049743.1:0-12111 GCA_004024765.1 Zapus hudsonius
TTTTTTTTCCCCACTAGCAGAAGCATCCTAGCAGTTTTTATCTGAAACATTAGTCTGGCCCAGTAGGTGTCAGATTAGATATACATTACTCCATTATCTCGGTGTACTACTCTGCATCATAGGATCTATGGACTTGGAAACCGAAAGGGAAAGAGAATAAATAAAGAATATCTCTTTTCTGTTTGAGAGTAGTGCTTTTAACATTGAGAAAAATCAATAACTGGATTGACTGCGTTCAGTAGGGAGTATTATTGTCTCCCATAATGTACCTAATGCATATCATTACCAGCGTAATCACATTATCATCCGCCTCTGCTCGCTGCTTGCTTGGCTAGATAGGAAGCCAGGGCTATTTGTAAAGTAAGGTTTTATTTTTCCTCTTTTGTGAAATTGCCGCAAATTATATTCTTCCCATTTTCTTTATTAGTAGTTTGAACTAGCCAGAACATCTGAATTCAGCATAAGTGGCTCAGTTTATTGTGGTGATTATTATTTCTCCCCTTTCAGATTCAGTTTTCTCTATTCAAATGAATCTTCCTTTAGGAAATAGCACAATTCATCTGTGGTATATGTTGTTGCCTGGCATAGGTGATGGAGCAGCATCTCTTTGTATGGGAAGGTTTCGGGTTTGTTTCTGAGAAATCTTTCAAAGTCACTGTAGGAGTGCCTCTGGAATGTTTCTCAAAAGGTGTAATATCCAAGTCTCGAGCAGTGAACATCTAAGGATGGAACAATGCCTAGTGCACCTCTGATTCTAAGAACAGGTAGAAGATGAACCATTTCTAACATTTAGTGCCAATAATGGCTCATCTAAGTTGACAACTTGACAGGATTTAAAATCATCCTTAAAAACAAGTGTCTGGGTCTCTCTGTGAGGAATTTTCTAGACTAGAGTACTTGACATGGGAGGACCCACCCAAAATTTGGATGATACTCTTCTGTAGGCCAAAGCCCTGGACTGTGTAAAAAGGAAAATGCTGCCTGAGTATGGGCGTTTATTGTTCTGTGTTTCATGCTCCTGCCACCGTGATGTTCCTACAGTAATGGTTGTAACTTCTAACTGGAAACATCAGGAAATCCTTCTTCCTTAAATTGCATCTGATGAAGTGTTTGGTTACAGCAATGAAAATGTAACCACTACAAAAATTTGGTATTAGATGTAGGGTTGTTGTTGTGAGAAACCTGTGGTTCATAGGCCTTTGGAAGCGGTTTATGTAACTGTGTAGGAGTTTAGAACTTTGGGCTAGAAAAGCCCTTGAGTACTAAAAGCAGAGCTTAATAGGCCATAGTGGTAGGAGCTTAAAAAAAGAATGCTGAGAGAAATGCCTTGCTTATGAAGTTTTAGAAGGGAGTCAGGAGCTCTTAAGAACTTGGCTAGAGGAAGTTCATGGTAAATACTGTCAAAATAATAAATAAATAAATAAATAAATAAATAAATAAATAAATAAATAAATATAGACGAAGAAATCTCACTATACCCATGTCCTAAAAAACTTGAATGAGGCCAATGTCAAGCCTAGCAGATTAATTGTTTCACATAAGATATCTTCAGACAGGATAATATTCAGGCTGGTGCTGAGGAACCAACTATAATTATTAAAGAGGGCACCACCATTGGAGAGACACCTCTTGGGCTGCATGGGGCCAGAAGGAAAGGTGGTCAAAAGGCAGAACCTCAGGTGCTTCAGAAACTCATCCTGCAAAAATCCAAATTCATTTGTGAAAGCAGAAATCCTTCACTAAAGGATTTCCTATTAAAATTCAATTGTGTTTCACCATTTCAGCCTGGAAGGTCTCCGAAAGCAGATCAAAATGGTGTCATTGGGCAGAGGAGGGGCAGACTACATCCTAAACTGTTAGCATCATCCACTTGGCTCTGGTTTTGGAGGCATGAAAGATGCAAAATTGAGGTTGTCATGGAACCTCACTCCACAGTCCAGACAGTCACTGAGGCCATCCAATGTGGGGCATTATCAGAGTGCCTGTAAGGAGGCTCTGACAGGCCACTAGAAGAAGTTATGGAGGTTAACTCTATGTTACAGTGGAGATCATCATTGGCTAAGGAAAATTGAAGAAGAAGCCAGGAGTAGTGTAGGCAGTAGAGAGGAGTGGGGACAGACCTTTGAAACCATCCCAGGTGCTGCACGTGTTGTTGCAAAATTTGGAGTTCACCACATTGCGTTTTCATGTTTTTTTTTTCCTTTCCTTGCAAACCTGCATTTTATTTATTTATTTATTTATTTATTTATTTATTTATTTATTTATTTATTTATTTATTATTTTGAGGCAGGGTCTCACTCTAGCCCAGGCTGACCTAGAGTTCACTATGTAGCCTCAGGGTGGGACAAACTCATAGCAATCCTCCTACCTTTACCTCCCAAGTTAAGTGATATTATTTTGGTATATTGGGAGTAGTAACTTGTTTCTTGATGTTATAGGAGCTCATAGTTAATAATTTGCAGGAATCTAAGAAAAGACTCTACACTTATACATTTGAAATGAACTGGGACTCTTAAAGATTATGGGGACAGTTAGTGGAAAGTTATGTCTTAAAATTGAAATGTTTGTGTCTAGTTGATAAGGAGCACACGTGTTTGGTTAATCAAAGCTGTCAACCATCACAATAGAAACAAGTCTCTAGAAATATTTGTGATGTATTTTCAAGATTAAGTTATTTGAGGTGGGAAAACCCACCCTAATTGTGAGTAACATCATTCCATGGTTTGGGTGTCCAGCATAAAGATAGGAGAGCTACAGGAGTCCGGACATGCATTGCTCTCTGCTTCCTGTTTGGAAATGCAACGTGACCAGCTCTGCTTCATGATCCTGCTGCTGGGCCTTCCCCACCTTGATGGACTGTGACCTTGAAGTGTTAGCCTAGGAAAACCTTTCAGTCCTTAAGTTGCTTCTGATCAAGTCTCTTTGGTCACAGCAAAAGGAAGTAACTAGTACAGTGGCACATGGAACTTGGGTGTCATTTTTTAACCTAGGAGCTTCATGATATGTAACTAGTTAAACTGCATGAACTTGAAAATTAGTCATAATAAATTCATTGATATAAATTATTGATGGAGAATGGAGATAATGCTGGAAAAATATCTAGACAAGAACCCCATGTTGCTATGGCCCCATTGTTAATGCTGTGAATGTATTAGCTGCCCAGCCTATCGCCAAAACCTATAATCCTGGCTACTCAGGAGGCAGAGGCAGGAAGATTTCACCTTCAAGTAAGACCTGCTTTTCCAATTTATTAACACCCTATCTGAAAATAAGAAATAAAACAAGATCTTGGAATGTAGCTTGGTGGTAGACTAATTCAAGCATAAGGCCTAAATGTAATTCCCAGATCCACCCCACCTCCCAATAAAAAAGAGGATCAATAGAGCCCAATACATTTCCACTCAGAAGACTGAAGTAATTGTACATGGAATATATTCCTCCCAAGAATTCTTAATAGTTCAACACACTCAATGTGCTACTGATGTCTGGTTAAAGGATGAAGAGTGTTAAAGGAAAATGGTTGTACCGGAAACAATTAGGGCCTCTCAAGCGCTGAGCAATGCAGTCAAACAGATCACTTTGTATTTGATGGGGTGCAAAGAGGATGGGCAGCTGGGTAATTCATGGCCCTGGCTTAAATACTTCTGAGAATGACATGACATTTTTGGTAAAGTAATTATCCTCAGAAAGCACTGGTATTCTCCTGGGCCTTTCATTCTTCATTTCCCATTTCTCTTGCATGTTAAAGACACAGTTACTTAAGGGGAGACCTTGATTTTCCACTCAGAGATAAATCACATTTTACTCTTTCTTTCTTTCTTTTTTTTTTTTTTTTTGAGGCTTAATCAAGAGTGTGGGTAATAATTGTTATAAGAGCTCTTTTTGACAGAAATTTGAACTTCGGCAAGCCACTTTATGCTCATTTGGAAACACTTATTCAGTCACAACCGCTTGTCCATTCTGTTTATGGAAGCCGATTATGCCAGAGAGCTGCCAGTATGTTTCCATATTTGATTGTCACTCTGCATTATGGAAAAGAAACCAAGGTACTTGGGAACTAAAAACCTCTTTGAACACAGAATTCCAAGTGCATTGTTCTATTTGGAAGAGGCAATGGATGCTGTGGGAGAGAGCAGAAAATAGATGTGGAAAATAGATGTTTTAATTTTCCTTCTAGTCCAGATGGAGGCATTTAAAAGAATCATGCATTTAGGATCCTGCAAATGAACTTGTAATATGAAGAGTACATATTAATGTATGATATGGAGATGGTGCTTTTGCCACAAGTGTAAACATTTAACCTATACATTTTCATAGTTTTTTTTTTTTTGATGGGTATTGCTTGGAATACAGCAATGCAATTTTTACATGTACAACACACACACACATACACTCACAAGCTTTCTAGCTAAGGACACAGTGTTACTACTTTATCATTAGTGGCACAGTTAGAGTGTGCATACCAAACTGAAGATAAGACAGGGAATTTTGTAATTTCTCAGAGAAACACATTTAAGAAATATGTCAAATGAAAAGTATTGGTCAATACTTAAAATTTGTGGGTTTTGTGCTGCATTAATTTATTTGGTTTGTTAGTTTCCTCAAGAACATGCCAGAACAGATGTTTTGTCAGGTTGATAGTAAATGGTCTTCCAACTCAGAACAGAAATGAATGCAAGAAACACTAATCAAATAAACTCTTAGCCTCTGGTCAGTGAGAAAATTCAATTGTCTAGTCAAGTTTAAAAATCAATAGTGGTCAGTCCAAATTTGATGATAGTTAAGAACCAACAAATTTAAACACAGATTAGAAATTCTTCCAGTCAAAAGCAAATATGTCACAATCTGGACACTAAAAAAAAAATCAAAAATTCAAAGAAAATTAAGGTGTTTCACAGTAGATAAATCTAGCCCATTCAGAAAAAAGGAATGATAAAAGACTCAAATTCCAATAGTAAAGCTAATGCTGAAGATAATTTGCAGGGATTTTTGTCACCATTCTTATATATTTTACTTGGTATTTGTTGTTTGGTCCATATCATTCATGGAAAGTGCCCTTTGAGTTAGGAGCCTGCTGAGTAAAAACCTTCTCATTTAAGATTCTCAAAGCAGGAATCACAACAGTCTGGAGTTTTTAGTAGCTAAGAACTCCAATTTTGCCATCGGACCCATGTATGTTGGGAAACTGATTCATTGTTCTTTGCTCTGAAATAGATGCTTCTCCTTTCAGAGTCTGTCTCCTCATTTGTGTAGTATAGTGTTATTCAGTTTCTACCACTTATCACCCAATTTTCTTGGTAGAAAAATTAAAACAGCTAATGTATATAATACATAGAACAGAGTAATCATATATTAGTCCTATTATGGTACAATATGTAATATCCAATTTATCTTTGATGATTCTGTGTTAGTTCAGAGTGTGGGACTCATTTGTTATATTAATAATACAGACTTAGTCTTACAATGATTTATTTATAGAATCCACATCTTTTCATGAACTGTCTATGATGTGAGTTACTTGAATTAGTGCTTAAAAACATAAAATGAGTATATAATATCATGATTATTTATGGAGTAAGCTGTAATCAAAATCAAGAAAGAGATACATTTACAGTACACAATGACTAACAAAAATGTGATAAGCAAATTAAAGAAAGTAAGTGTCTTCTGTGGTGAGGAGAGGAGAGATATCAGTTGACTTGTTGGAAAACAAAATATATGATTCCATTTTTATAACATTTATTGTTAATTCAAAATCCAGTACACTCTTGCAGATCTAAACAAATAGGCCTTTAAAAATAAAGAGGCATCACAGAATGATTTATTATGTTCATTATTATTCACATGAAATATCTTTTGTTAATAGTAAATGGAAAGGAAAACAGACAAAAACTGTTGTGAAAAGTTAAGACTCTATGATTATATTATGCTTAAGGCCAGAAGACTCATTGAGAAGAAATCTGTGACTGATTAAAAGAGCTATCCCATTAATCATACAATGCATTAGATCATAAACTGTGGTTGTAAACTTGATATGCACCATTGAACATGGAGAAAGATATCGCATAGGAAGACAAGGGCATCAGTTTATGATGAGGTAATAGCTTGTAGATATATCCTCTTTGTAAATATAATGGTGTCTTATTAAACTGTGTTGTGAAATAAGATCATTCTTGAAGTCACATAGATTAAAGCTGTAGATTTTTCAACACTGGAAAAACCATACATTTGAATAGAAGAAAGGGTAAGCTAAAAACGAATATTTTTTGCTCAGCCCATGCTGCCTTAATGTTCCATTCCAATTTCCAAGGGAGCTCAGAAGATATTAGATTTCAAAAAACAGATTTGAAAAAAAAAGATAAACTAATGATATATTCCAGGGATAGGTTTCAAGGACCAGCTTAAACTAGAGTCACAGATATTTAACTATCTACGTCTATGTCTAGTCAACCCATCCTGAAAATCTGGTGATGGCACAAATAGGGAAAAATGAAAGACTGGTACATGCTATAGACAAGGTAATACATTTTCAGAAAAGAATTATTAATTTACTTTACTTAGAAGAGATGATTAAAAATAATCTTCACCTGGCCCTGCATTCCATTTTCCTTGACAAAGTAGCATATATTCAAACAACTCCACCAAAGTTTTCCTGTAAATATAATTTTGACCTATGCTACCCAATGTGGCTTCTACTAGTTATAGCTGAGAATTATATACATGAAAGATGGCTTATCTGAATTGAAATGGGCCAAAAGTGTGAAATGCACACTAGACTTTAATGCCCTATTTTAAAACAGGTAAGATATCATAACTGAATACAAAATGTTTAATGAAGTACATCAACTTTGCCTGCTTCTCCTTTGTAAAATATGATGTAAAAATTCTAAAATGGTATGGTTTGAATTTGTGGCTTACATTATTTTTCTATGACAGGGTTGTTCTGTGTGAGTCATAAATTTAACCATTGATGAAAGAAGTAACAATTTGAACGATTCATAACTTCCTCAGAACCACATAAACATTATTCAAATTTTGACCAGAATATTTGTTTTAGGTTTTGTTTAAATGGTTATATAAACATGATTCAAAATGATTGTGCATTAAAAAGGCATAAGTAAAGCCAGGATGGAAATATATTTTAATATATGTATGTAGTTGCATAAAGAATTATGTATGTGTATAAAATATATATGGTCTTACACATATATATGGGCAGATAACACTACAATGTCTGAAAAGCAAAATATACTTTGCCTCTTGCTCATATGAAGACTGAATCATAACTATAATTCCTTTTTAACACTATTTAATTATATTAATGAATATGTTATTAAAAAGAAGACGCTTTATCCTATATAGTTTGAAAGTTTGTGGAAATTTATTTTCTGACTTAAGAATTTTAAATGAAGAGATCAATACAAATCAATTATGCAAGAATCTTGGCCCAGGTACCTCTCATCCATCATTGTAAAAATAAAACAACAGTACCTCCTTCCTCAATGACAAACCACAAAACATCTCTTCTTTTTTTCTTTAAGGTTATATATTTGTCAACCAGGGGATCAGTTAAAGTAGGAGAAAAACCACCAATGTAGGTACAGTAAGGACAAAATGATGAGGCTCTCAGAATATATTGCATTGACAACTATAATAGACTACACTCAGGTTGATATAGTAAATACATCTTAACTACCAAATAACACACACACACACACACACACACACACACACACACACACACACATCAAAGTGAGTCATATGGCTTTTATGTGCTTTGGTTAAAATTAATGCTTCATTTATATTTTAAATATTATATAAATGTGGAATATATTAGTTGTTCCTTGAAAAATGTTGTTGTTGTTGTGTGTTTATGTGTGTGTTTTGGTGGTGGTAATTATTTTCTAATATGCCCTGGGAGAAATTGTCTGTAAGCCTTTTAGGACCATTGCTGAGCTTGTATGTGGACTTGACCTGGGGGTTAGTAATAATTATCTGCTATTTGAAAGCCTGAAGCTGATGGAGCTTGTGGGTTTGAAACCTCTGCTGTTCTATGCAGAATGTCACTAGCCATAAATAACGATTGGACACTTGAAATACAGCTAACGGAACAACTAAGCAAAATTTTTATTTTCCTGAAATATTTTTATATTTTAAAAGTATTTTTGAATTTAATGTGCTTTTGGGGGGGGGATTGAACCTAGTAGGATGTTTGGTTGTTGTGTACGTTAGACAAGCATCTAGCATTGAAGTCTGCCCTCTAAAGTCAAATTTAAAAGACATAGTAGTTCTAGTAATTACAAAACCATAAGCATTAATCAAATTTAGATTTCTTTGTTGGATAAATTGTGTATCAAAATGCAGATCAAACTTTTCAAATTAAAAAAATGTTGTTTACATGTACAACATGTATGAACAAATGCAAAACAGATATTGACAACAGTATGAAAATAAATAGAGTTGATTAATAATTGTATATAGGTTATACTTTCAATGGTGGTAGTTCTTTTCTTTAGATTAACTGTCTTATAAAAATAGATTTTATCTGTCTTTGTTTTTCTTAACTACTTTGCTAAAAATATATAAATAAAATTACATATGCAGCTTACCTTGTGTCTCTCTTGAGCCATTATGGAAATAATTCTGAGGTACCAAATTCATAAATGGTCATAGATGGTGTATGGGGATAGGAGGAAGGAGTGTCAGAGCATAGGAGTAGGTGGCAGCCTGACCACAAGGGAAGCAGGACCTCACATTGTGTGCCGTCAGACACACAGTGACAGTGTGTAATCTCAGGAGCAGGGTGGAGAGTATAAGAGTTCAGCTATTTGTGTCTTATGATGACTGACAACTGTGCGTCACTTTGACAATTATTTTAATTCTTACTAGCTTTATGTTACTGGAAATATGGATTTTCTGCATGTGGAAAAGTCTTCCACATGCAGTGGAATGAATTACGTGGATTTATAAGGAAGGACTTTTTAAAATATTTTATTTATTTATTTGAGAGAGAGAGAGAGAGAGAGAGAGAGAGAGAGAGAGAGAGAGAGAGAGAGAGAGAGAGAGAGAGAGAGAGGCAGACAGAGAATATGGGCGCACCAGGGCCAGGGCCTCCAAGCCACTGCAAATGAAATCCAGACACATGTACCCTCTTGTGCATCTGGCTGTATATGGGCACTGGGTAATCGAACTCTGGTCCTTCTGCATTGCAGGCAAACGCCTTAGCCACTAAGCCATCTCTTCAGCCCAAGGAAGGACTTTTATCAAGGTAACCTAAAATAGTATATCAGAATTATTCGACAGAAAAAGAATGTTTGGGCTCAGAAGATGCTATAATAAGGTGCTTAATGATCATGCATGAGAACCTGAGTTCAGATTCACAGCATTCAAGTCACAATGCCAGGTGTGGTGGTGCACACCTATAATCCCAGAGCTGGAGACAGGAAAGCAGTGAATGCCTGGGCTCACTAGCTAGGTAGTCTAGCCAAATCCGTGAGCTCTGGGTTCAAGTAGAAAGACCCTGTCTCAAAGAATAAGATGGAAAGAAATTACACACACACAACACATACACCATACACACATGCAAAAAAGAAAGAAAAGAAGAAAGAAAGAAAGAAAGACAGACAGACAGACAGACAGAAAGAAAGAAAGAAAGAAAGAAAGAAAAATAAAGAAAGAAAGAAAGGAAAGAAGAAAATGAAAATAGTGTGAAGCCCAATTTCATTTCTTGGAATAATAAAACATCTCAGAGGCACTTTTGTACAAAAACCTTTTTTTTAAGCTAAATTCTAGAGTAAATGAATCCTTTGGACAGTATGGAACAACGTTTTTACATCAGCTTTAGAAGTATTATTAACTCATGTTGAATTAAAATAGCATTTCTCCCTACACACTTGAAATGATAGCTCACTGTAGGAAAAAAAAAAAACACAGAAATTCCAGCAAACCAAACAAAGAAAATAATGACTTGAAACTTTCCAGCACTCTGGTATAATGATTGTTCTTGTATTTTTTATGGAAACAGTTAGATTTTAGGCAGGACTTGGCATGCTTTAACAGGCGGTATATCACAAACCCTGTATTTATTATATTTCTGTTCTTTTTTTAACCCTCTTTGGACTATTTTCAGAGCCCAAGCTGAGATTATCATAGAAACAACAATTTAATAAATGATGTCTGGCTGGCCTGAAAGTATTATTCATATAGATTTCTAAAGTGCCAAACATAAAACCAGGAAGTGTTTTATTCACTAGAAAATGTTGTGAATATTTTGTATCATTAGTAAGATGAAGAGAGAGAGGATGAAAGGGAAGACATGGATTCTGGGTCCTGAAGAGTCTGTGCTTATTAGCACTTCCAGTGGAACTCATGAGAGCCCCTCATCCGGAGACTGATGAGGCCTCATTAGCTAACGCTACAAGTGTTTGAGAGCTACTCTCAGGCTAAAGTGGGTACTGGACAAACGTACCTACCTGCCAGCACTGCCCTTTGCTAGTGGAGAGTTCAGAGGACAATGTACCCCCAGGTGTAAAGTCATCCTGCACCTTTAGCAGTCTTGGGCCTGGAGAGGTGAGCAAACTCTTGAAATGGAGAGCTGAATGTCATCATTACAAGTATTTCTGCCATTATTGTAGCTATGGTTCTTTCCCTCACACTTGCTGTTAAATCTGTTTGATCACTGGAAAGGTAAAAGCATGTAACTAGAAGTTAGGAAAAACAAAGAACAGTGTGATTATTATTCCAGAACCTCTGCTACTTTAACAGCAGTAGGTGCCTCTCTAACCATCTCTATTTAACTGCTTTTTGCCATCTCCCACTCTAGCCCTTGAATCAGAGAAACTTGTGGGGAAGGATGCTGCAGCCTCTTGATTTCTGAGAAAATGTCTAGATTAATATCAGTTCCAAAAGTCACTAAATCTCTCAGAAAGTTTGAGGTTTCTTTGGCGTTCTGGACTATTGGCAGTCAGGCATACTGTTTTAAAGTCACCCTCCCTGAGAGGCAAGTGGAGGTGCTGAGCAGTTCCTGTAATTTCCTTTGAACTGGGTAGCCAATGTGATGTGCTTGCTTTGGGAATATGTTATTTCTTGCAATTCTGGTGTAATCTTCATCAAGTGTATTGCTATCAAACACTCCAGTGGCAACTCTCATTTCAGCGCAGTGCTGGCTATTAATCTATTAAGGAATTTAAACACCAAGATAAGGTTGGGGGACGTAGTTGGTACAATGTTTGCTTAGCATACACAAAGCCCTGGGTTCCATACCCTGAACTGCATAAAATGGATATGGTGGTACATGCCTATAATCCTATCACTTGGGAGGTAGAAGAAGGGTCAGAAGTTTAAGGTTATTCTGGGCCAGACGGTTAGTTTTCAAGACAAGCATGGGGTATATGAGATCCTGTCCTCAAATGGCTTTAGATTTGAGGGTTGAGTCAGGCTTCAGCATTTGCAACTTTAGACCACTTGTAAATAAGTAAAATCTGTAAGACAATTTGTTTTTATCTATACAAAAATATATTTTATGCAGGGTTAAGTGGCACATGATTTTAATCCCAGCACTGAAAAGGCCAAGGTAGGAAGTTTGCTGTGAGTTCTAGGCCAGCCTGAGACTACATAGTGAATTCCAGGTCACTATGGGCTAGAAAAACAATCAAAAATGTATTTTACATTTTTGTGAATTCTTGATGAAGATAATTATGAAAATGTTTAGCAAATACCTTTGCCATGATTTGCATGTAATAGACATTTTGTCTGTGGGATCAGAAAATCCACCTGAATAAGATTAATTGTATGGAAACAGAAGTGGTTTAAGATAGGGAACTCAGTTTAGGCTTTAACAGTTTGAAATTGGTATGGCCTACGATGATGGTTATATCATCATGGAGTTTAAGATAAGGATTTGGAAGTAGATTATATCCAAACTTTAAAAAGCTGTGCATACGATTATCATAGGGTCGTTGAAATCACATGTAGATGACTTTTTTTTCAGGATTCAATTGAGGAGGACTGGTCTTCGGTCAAGGATAGCTGCGCTCCCCTGCTAGAACCTCCAAACAAGCTCTCAAATGTGAGAGGGCATTGTTAGAAATAAGAAGGGTTCAGTGGAGGAGG
>PVHP010049744.1:0-12052 GCA_004024765.1 Zapus hudsonius
TATTTATTTATTTATTTATTTATTTATTTATTTATTTATTTATTTATTTAGAGGCAGGGTCTCACACTACCCCAAGCTGTCCTGGAACTCACTACGTAGGCCCAGGCTGGCCTTGAACTCATAGTGATCCTTCTATCTCAGCCTTCCAAGGGCTGGGACTAAAGTGTGTGCAACCAGGCCTGGCTCCCCATTCTCTTTTTATACAAGGAAAGAAACTGAGGCTTGGTGAGATCAAATGGTTTGCCCAGGCCAGCAAATAGCCAAGACAAGAAGATCATACAAGAACCCACAAATCAGATGTGTTTTAAACATGTAGGGTCTTGCTCTGACTCCCATAGTCTAAATCCTAATAAATTCTAAAAGTAAACTGTGGGAGCAAAATAGTTGTTGCTGGATAATGAAAAGTAAAAATTTAACTCAGCCCCAGAGTGAGGTTCTAATGTTAGAAAGGGAATAAATGCTCTAAGTTTAAGACATATCCTCTCTTTGGGAAGAGGGGACTTATTCAGAGTTGTGGAAGCTACACTCTATGCAAACTTCAACTCATTGTTCCAAACAAGGTGCCTTGATCTAACCACCTTTGGGAAATGGAAGAAAAGCCCTTGGTCACTGCGGACCTAGTTCGGTTCTTCAGTGGATATCATCGCAGCCCAGTCAGTCTCCATCAAGGTCAGCAATACTGAGAGGGACAAGGGAAATAGTCATCAGTAATGAGCACTTAGTCATGTTAGTATGTGTGCTGTGAGGCAAAGTTGAAATACTCCCTTGAATCCCCAAAGTGGCTGATGAAGTAGTAAATGCTGATATCTCTATTTTGCTTGCACAAAAACTGAAGCATGGAGAGGTTGAATAACTTGTCAAAAGTCAATCAAGGGCTGGAGAGATGGCTCAGCAGTTAAGGCACTTGCCTGCAAAAGCTTAATGACTTGGGATTGATTCCCCTGTACCCACATAAAGCCAGATAGATATACAGTGATGCGTGCATCTGAGGTTTGTTTGCAGTGGCTGAGTGCCCATTATCTCTGTGTATGTCTCCTCTCTATCTCCATCTGGTTGAAAATATACAAGTAAAAATATTTTTAAGTCAATCAATAGGTCATTTCAAGGAGGACTTGTGAGGCTGGAAAATCGAGAGCTGTGAAGGCTACCCTGAAAAGATGTTAGAGTCAGCAGCTCGCATTCACAATCCAAACCGTGCTTGATGATTTGAGAAACTAAGTGAATAAATGTCTCATACATAGAAACAAAAAAGTTGCACAGGTCATCAGTGGTCATATTAGAATCTGAGCCCAGGAAACACTCTGGAGCTAAGCTGTGGCTAGATCTGAGGCTGTCTTTGTTTAGATGATGGATTCCATGGAGCAAGAGTTGGGTCTCACACAGTCCCTCCACTTGCATCAGTTGAGCACAGACAGGACAGAGCAGTGCAATACCAGAATTTGGGTAATGGGGCTTTTAAAATTATCCCCAGTACTCTCAAAAAGTCAGGTGCACAAAGTAGTTCATGCATCTGGAGTTCATTTGCAGTGGCAGGAAGACCTGACAAACCCATTCCTTCTTTCATTCATTTTCTCCCTACCTCCCTCTCCTTGAAAACAAATAACTAAATAATATTGCCCACTAAATAATGTAACTCATTATGGACAATAAATTTATATTAAAAAAATAAAATAAAATAAAGCAGCACCAGCACTCAGTATGGCCTTCAGTAAGCTTCATTTACCTTCTCTGAATCTCATATTATTTATTTTGAAAAAGAAAAGAACATAATAAGGAGTTCTACTTCCTAAGGTTGTTGTAAATTGAAATATTTATATATGGCACATCAAAGGACTTAGCCTAGCATGTGTATTTGATAAGTAACAAGACTGTTCAACTTGAAGTTATTTTGATCTTTCTTGGCCTTTCAAAATTATTTTAAATGTTCCCAAAGCTTCAATGTCTCTGAAGTTCTCTTATCTATCTGTAGGTTTTCCATTACATTTATCTTCTGTTCCTTCAGTTACTGCTTAGATGACACAAGTTTTCAGAACCTACTTTATCCTGGCCTTCCATCAAAGAAATATTGTTAAGTATTTCTTCTGCATCAAATATGGTGCTAGACCTTGAGATCACAGAAACACATAAAACACTATCTCTATCCTCAGGGATTTACCATGTACTTAGAGAGACCAAATATGTCCCTCCTGTGCAAAATAATAAGTGTCATATAACACCAAGTAGAGAACCCAAATGAGTTTCAGTTTTAACTTCTTGTACTGGTCTAATGATGGTCACTTGGTGTAACAACTAATATCCATGGCTTGAGAGTGGATCAGCACTGAAGTTACTCTATAATCACAAGATAGATCAGTGCTCAGAAAAAATTCACAAACTCATCCTATCAGACTTTGACCAAGATCTACTTCTGACAGTAAATTATTTTTAAATAAATTTTAATTTATTTGCAGATCTCTTTCCCAGCTACCTTGGACATTAGTTAAGAGAAGTGCTCAAATCTTTTGAATGTATCCATATCAATTTATAAAGGGGCTCAATTAACACTGGTTGAATGACTGTGTATATATAGTTTATGAACTATAACTTAAGAGTATTATCTGAAGTTAATGATTTTACAATATTTAACTTTCCATAACTTTCCCTATACTCTGAAAAACACAGGCATAAACAGATTCAATTATTTACTCACAGTGTAATTAAGCCCTCTGTGGGGGAGGGGGAATGTAGCTAAATGACAGAGCACTGGCTAGCATATGTAGGGCCCTGAGTTTCATCCTTAAAACTGAAAATTTTAAGTAAATAAATAATCATCTGTAATCAAAAAGCTGGCTTGATTGGACTAATATTTTCACAAGTTGTCATAAGATCCAAGCGCCCTCTTGGAAAGAACAATGCTGCTTCTGGCCAGTCTGCTGATGTGGCATATGCTTTCCTCTTGGAAAGCTCTTCTTTATGGTGACCTCCCCATCGCCCACAGGTTTACAGCTTATATTTAATCTCCTCTAGGAAGGTTTACCAGACAATAATACAAGGACCACCAGAACCAGTACCTCTCCCTACAGCTAACAAACTAGCATTTCCAATTCTTTTAGGGTTATTTCATTTATATCTGCTTTTCTTAAGATTATATATGTGCATAACATGTGTGAATATTTTGAATTGATACCTAACAGTTGCATATACCTGTGGAGCACTACACATGTACAACATAAAATGATTAGATTGGACTAATTAGCCTACCCATCTGTCGCGGTCACCTTCCTAGTTGCTGCACAGAAAGAACCCAAACAAAAATGGCTTGTGGAGGAATGGGTTTATTTGGCTTACAGACTCAAGGGGAGACTCCATCCTGGCAGGGAAAATGATGGCATGAGCGGGGGGTAGACATCAACTCTGCCACAGCACTGGAAACAGCAGCAGGAAGGTGTGCCAAACACTGGCAAGGGGAAGCTGGCTTATAACCCCCAAAAGTCCGCCCCCCGACAACACAGCTCTATCAAGGTTCTAATTCCAGAACTGCCATCAGCTGAGGATTGATCACTGAGAACACATTCATTTGTTTGTGGGGGACACCTGGATCAAACCATGACACCATCATTTCAAATGCTTCTCATTTCTTTATGTTGAAAACATTCAAAATCCTCTCTATTGGCTATTTTGAAATGGATGATTAATTGTTGGTAAACAGGCAGATCTATAATACCATAACATGAGAAGCGATTCCTCCTACCCAAGAGCACCACTGTACCTGTTAGCCTTCTTCTCTCCATCCTTGCCCTTCCCAGCTCCTGATAACCGCTCTTCTACTCTGCTCTTATGAACATCAACTTGCTAAAATGCTTCTCGATATAAGTGAGAATCCAGGGCATCTGTCTCTCTGTATCTGGCTTGTTTTACTTAACATAATGTACTGTGGGTCATATTGCCACAAATGACAGGATTTCAATTTTTGTGACTGAATAATAAATAATTCATCATGTATCACATTTTCTTCATCATTAATCTGCAACCTGTGTTTTAATAGGTCACCTCTGTCCATGGTCTCTAATGATGGTTAATAAATCTTCAACACACTCGTTTCTCTTAATTTGGATATTTATGCAGTAGAGGGACTGCTGGATCATATGACAGTTCTGCTTCTTTTTGTTTTTGATGAATCTTCACACTGCTTACTAAATATCCATGATGTATAAAGAACTCAAATGATTCAACAGCAAAATTAATAATGAAACAATTAAAATAGGCAAACAAACATTTCACAAAAGAATAAATACATTGGGGAGTTGGGGACAACAACTCATTGCCCACTAAATAATGTAACTCATTATGGACAATAAATATATATTTAAAAAAGAATAAATACATATTTCCAGCAAGTATATGGAAATACCATCAATAGCACTAATTATCAGGAAAATGTGAATCAAGACCACAAAATATCATTTCACTCCAATTGGAATGACATTTTCAAAATACATAAAGAAAAATAAAAGCCAAATGCTGGCAAGAAAGCAGAGAAAGAAGAAATCTTGTTCCCCCTTTGTTCACCATTGAGTTTATATCACCAGCAATGAAATACCTAGGATGCATATGTATACATACACAAGACAGTTCAACCATATATATGAGCTCTACATATGAGTGAATAGTTGTTGCTCAATCAATATTTTAGTGAATGAAATCAACAAACAATCTACAAATCAGGAAGTAAAATATGATAGCATGGCTGGTTTACAGACAGAGAAATTTTCACCTTTTCATTCTGTTCTCTGGCCTCCCCAAAGAGACATGAGATGTGGTTTTGGAACATAGCACCCAAAGGCGCTCATTAGGGCCATATTGCATACACTGTATTTTATATTCATCAAGAGGGAAAAGCAGGGCGTTCTTCCTCCTCTCATTCCCCATCCTTCACCTTCCGCCTCATATTCCTTTTTTTAATTGATTTGGTTTACGATTTTTTTTTTTTTTAGTTTTTTGAGGTAGGGTCTTACTGTGGCCCAGACTGACCTGGAATTCAGGTGAGTGGTCTTGAACTCACAGCAATCCTCTTATCTCTGCCTCCCAAGTGCTGGGATTAAAGGCATGCACCACCACACTGAGCTTGATTTGTTTTCTTTTTTTTTTTTAGAAATATGATTTTTGGGGGTATAGCTCAGTGGTAGAGCATTTGATGCAGAAATATGATTTTTTTTCTAGCCCACAGGTAGCTGCTGTAAACATTCATGTACAGATTTGCCATGAACAAAAGTGTTTGTTTCTCTGAGACAACACTTCATGGGAGCAAACGCTGGCCATTTGATAGAATGTTTGCTGCTATAAGGAACTACTAAGCAGTTTCCTGGTGTGACCACATCCATTTACATTCCTACCAGTGAGAGTGAGCAACCAGTCTCTCTGCCTGCTTCCAGCAGCTTTTGCTTTACAACCTGGTGTCTGTGCAGCAGGCTCTCATGGTGGCTCAGTCTGCACTCTTGTCACAATCAGCAATGCTTAGCATCTCCTGATGAACAGTGTGTCATCTGCTTCACCTCTACAGGAAGTTTCTGTTTATGTCTTTTGCTTATTTTCTAAGTGGATTGGATGGTTTTGATAGTTTGGCTTTTTCCTCACCTTTATACAATCTAAGTCCATTTTCAGCTATGTGGTTGGAAAATGTTTCCAGCCTTTTTCTTGTCATCTTTCATGCTCTTAATAATTTTGCTTTAGGTGATGCCCAGTGAACCCACTTTCCTTTTCCAGTGTTCTGTGTCACATGGAAGAACCTCTCACCTAGCCTTGGGTCCTGAAATGTCTGCTCTGTCCATAAAATAAAGAGTTTTACATTTAACATTAAAGCCTATTTAATTTGATCTATTCATAGCTATATATATATATGATTTTTTTAATTTAAGGAATGGAGTTATGAGACTTTTTATAGGTGACACTATCATTTTTCAAGCAAAAAAAATTCTCACAATAGAACCATTTGCGTAAGTCCATGAAGGATGGTTAACAAAGGAACCATTAGCTGATATCTTCATCTTTCTCTTGACCTCTCTTCGTTTCGCTGTCATCCTTTCTTTTTTAAAATTTATTCATTTATTTTTGCCAGTCTCAGTGATTCTTTTTAAATTAATATCTTTATTATGAATAATTATATATAGAAGTATTTTGGCTCCAGCAGTCCGCTGAGAAGAGCTACACACCAGCCCAGCCTGAGCCCTGAGCTATTGCAAGCAGAACTGTGGTGAGAGGATTCTCATACTGTGTGAGAAACCTTGAAGAAGACAACAGGGACCAACTGGCTGCTCCTGAATGAGAAGAGAGATAGCAGGGACCAGCCTAGCAGATCCTCAAAAGTTTCAGGCTCCCTCTCCTCCCCCAACAGCCAGCACCAAGAACCTCTGGAGAACTGGGGACCCCAAGGAAACAGAGCCACCCGGCAGCTACACAGCATTCAGCACAGCCGATCCCAACAGCAAATTCATGACCCAACCAGTGTAGCTGAGCCCACAGGGCAACAAAGAGGAAACCAGCAAAGGTGAGAGGGAAGCCATCCCAAAACAGAACAGAGCCATCTTACACTGGAGCAATACCTACCCCAAAGCCAGGTATATATAGGCCTGCTGCTGGAAGTGCTAACTGCACCTTCCAGGTCAGGGCAGGTTATGTGTTAGAGCTGATTGATATGCTTTTGGTAAGCTATGCAAGTCTTAAGTAAGCTGGATTTTAAGAATGAAAATGTCATTTTTTATCTTTCTTGATTAATGGAACTGTTTGTCATTTTCTTCTATCTTTCTTCTGGGCATGGTCTCACTCAGTCCCAGGCCAACCTGGAACCCATTATAGACCAGGAATCTCAGTCTCTCAGTTGATAGGATTAAGGGTTTGAGTTAACACACACCCTTAGGAACTTTGGTTTTGTTAGATTACCTATTTAATCCCCACTCTTGCATACTCTTCTGGTTTTATGCATATGTTTATATTGCCCAGTTGGATATTAGGACTGTATTTTGCTCCATCCAGCCTACTAGAATATTTGCATAGCAGGCAGCTACAACACATTGGATCTCTTCTGTTGCTACTCTGGGAGAAATATAAGAGCCACACCTGGAATCTTAGGTAGTAACTGGGTCTTCTTCACCCACATTGTCAGCGTAGACCACCTGTGGAAAGCAGAGAGAGATGGATGCTGTTTCTCCACCCACTTTCTCTTCTTTATTCAGTCCTGAGCCCCAGCCCACAGTATGATGCCACCCACATTTAAGGAGATTTTTCCATGCTCAAACCTTTCTGGAAGCATCCTGAGACCCAGAGGCTCACAAGTGTGTTTCAAGCTGACAATTAAGAATAATCCTCACATGGATGAAACTAACAAAATGAAGAGGTATATAACACCAGGAGTCTCATAGCATAATATTGAAAATGGCTAAGTTTCCATTAAGTCTCTCATATCAAGAGCCCAGAAAATCTCATCTTGAATGGAGAAAGGGTAAACAATAGATACCAACATGAAAGTGACAAAGGTGCAAGCATCTGACAAACAGATGCCATCACAATAATGTCTCAGGGAGCAACGACAAGTATATATAAAACAAATGAGTGGTAGAGACTCTCAAGAGAGGTAAAGAGCCATATGATAATTTTATAAGTAAAAGAGAAGACATAAATAAAAAAAGAAAAATGGCAAAATTTCAAAGACAATTGATAGGCTCAACAGAACAATGGGTGAGATAAAGAATAAATGAATTTAGTGAGAGAACAAGAGAAATTAAGCAACATGAACAACAAAGAGAAAATAGCAGACTAAAAAAAAATGAAAAGACCTCAGAGACCTGTGGGATGGTGACAGAAGATGTCACATTCCTGTCATTCAGGTCCAAAAAGAAGAAAAGACAGAAAAAAAATTTTCAAAGACACTCAAACCATCACGGAAAACTTCCAAATTGATTGAACTTCACCAATAATTAAAAATTCAAATCATACAGTAAGATGTTTTTCTTTGCTTCTCCAATTGGCCCAAATACTCCCTCAATAAATAAATTTAAAGTATTGAAAGTGGGTGCAGAGGTTAGAAATTTTTAACAGTAGACTTCAGCTGTAAGCTGTGTATGCTTAGAATTTTACGTAAATGGGAGGGAAAGAAAGTATTACTCTATTAGTGACTGTTCCTGTCACTATGGCAAATACTTGGACAGGCTTATTTTGGCTCATGTTTTCAGAGGATTGCAGTCACAGAGAAGGCATGGTGATGGGAGTGACTCCACCAAGGCAGCAGGAGCTTATAGCACAGCATGTACACATCCTGGCAGCTGAGGAAACAGAATATCAGAGGAAGAAGCAGCGTTAGCAGACCCAACAAGGACACACTTCTAGCGAGGCCCTACCACCTAAGTGCTCTAAAGTCTCCACCAGCTTGCGACCAAATTCTCAAAAACATAAGCCTCTGGGGGTCATTATAGACTCGTGCTATAACAATTACTGAAGGAATGGTTTGGAAAAACTGATAGAGGGGACAAAATCTCCCTGTGACAAAAATATTTCTAATGATTAATATTCCATGTTGGTGAATATATAAGAATGGGGTTTCTGGGCTGGAGAGATGGCTAAGTGGTTAAGGCACTTGCCTGCAAAGCCTAATGACCAGGTTCGATTCCCCAGTACCCACATAAAGCCAAATGCACAAAATGTCACATGCATCTGGAGTTTGTTTACAGCAGCTGGAGGCCTCAGTGTGCCCATTCTCTCTGTCTCTCTCTTCTCTCTCTCTCTTCTCTCTCTCTCTCTCTGCTTGCAAATAAATAAACAAATAAAAAAGAGAATTGGGTTTCTTTTAGTTAGTAGAATTTTCAACTGGTGACATGTTTACTATAAAGCTTTTTCTATGTGACATTTTGGCTATTACTATCAAAATTACAAATGTGCACATTCACTGGAGTTGAAATTCTACCTACAGAAATCAATTTATCCCATGAAATAACCACACATGTTTGGAAATAAATGTATATGTAATATAAAAATATTTCTAACAATGTAATTTAATAATGAAAAATTACAAATAAAAATGACTATTAGAAATAATTAATTAACTTTGTTCTATTTGTAATACAGATATGATGTAGTTGTTTTAAAAGTGTATGAGGTATATATATATACTTTGACATGAAAAGAATTCCAAAATACAGGTTTATGGTCTATCACTGAACTGCACCTCTAGCCCAGGTATATGGTGTTTGAGGCACTTTAAATATATCCTCTAATTCAAATGTTCATGAGTAGTCTATAAAATCATTACTACTGTTTGTTAGTTCCCATTTCATAGATAAAATAGAGTGTCTAAGACAAATATTCTACTTAGTAGGCTGGATGCTCATCTGGGTTATCTGACTATAGATGTCTATAGACTTATCTCCTGTAGGACAGAGACAAGAAAATCCAAACATCTGTTAGGCCTAAGCAGATCTGTCTTCTAGTCCATACTTAACAGAAATCTTACTGTCTTGTGATTTTTAAACCTAGTACATGAAAAAGGAAAAGAAAATAAGTCTACCAAAGAAACAAGAGACATCTATAATTTTTGTGTATATGCCTCTAAAATAATAAGGCAATGTGATGTGTTCTGACAAACCCATTATGTTCTTTTTGATTTCACCTTGTAAATAGCAATGATACTAAAAATAAAGGATAGAGTCAGGCATGGTGGCGCATACCTTTAATCCCTGCATTTGGGAGGCAGAGGTAGAAGAATCTCTGTGAGTTCAAGGCCAGCCTGGACAGAATGAGTGCCAGGTCAGCGGGCCAGAGTGATACTCTACCTCAAAAGAAAATGAATAAAAATAAAAATAAATAAACTAAACTAAAAAAAAATAATGAATAGAAAACCAATCCTGACAAAACAAGCTAATTAATATTAGTGCACAGTAACCTAATTTTCCATGGATGAAATAAGTAATTCTAAATGATAGGCTATGATTAACTAGGGAAATATTTAAATGTTACAAGGAGATTTACCTCACTTCTGCCTAGGACAGGTGCACTCTGTTCTCTGGGCTTTAACCTGTTCCTGCCTTCTCTGTACTCTCTTCTTTTTCCTTCTCTAAATATTTTAAGTTCTATCTATAATCTAATAAAACCTGTAAACTTGAAAATATGCTACACATGTCAAAAAATATAAGGGAAAGCTGAACATAGTTTCTATAGTTGAGTGTGCCATTCAAAGGTATTTGAACAGGCAGAGGCTTCTTCTCTGAAGCATTGTGAAGGTAATGGGTCTACTTTCTAACATTGAAGGAGATGCTTAATCGCTATGTAGATATCTTAAACTTGAGCTTCTGCTCTTATTATTCTAAACCACATCATCATAATATTCAAACCTTCGAGGTAATATACTCCAAGGGAGAAAAAAGACTTAAGACAGAAAGGAAATAGGACCCTATTTTCACACAATAGGAGCCACAAACTTCTCACTTCTCAATGTCATCTATGTAGTCAAATAGATCCGGTGTGTCAGCCTATGTATCTTGGTGAAAACAAAATCACAATAAAATTGGCTTTATTCTTAAAGAAAAAATGCCACCCCCCAAAATGAGACAGTTCTCCCAGTATGGACATACACTGATGCACAGAACTTGTCAGGCCTTGCTCACCATTACACCTGCTGTTCAGATGCTCCACAAACACCAGTCATGAGTCTGTGGGCTCGGCTCAGCATCCATCACTCATTAAGCTTTATTTAAAGGGTTTCTCTTCTGGTGCTTGGGACCTCACCTTCCTAAGTCTTCCTCTTCTCTGAATGTTCCTCCCCTGTTTCCACTGCCTCTCATCTCAAACCACCACATTTCCAGAAGTGTCCCTGTGTAGCCTGTATCTGAGATTGAAGATTCAAAGTGGTTAAGGAGCGGGGACAGAGGAAGGCCAAGGGCAGCTTAGTATCAGTTAATTTCAAAGACTGGAACCTTTGAATAAAAATCCAGAAATAAATACAAAACACCCAGTAGAGAACTTGTCTTAACTGCTCTATTTTATCTGTGAAATGAGAACTACTAAGAATGAGCAAGGCCTGTATATATTGCAGGACTTGCATTCATAAGACTCTCTCTAGAAATTAAAAATAAAAAGTCAACAAAGTGAATGTTTCAGAACGGAAAATAAAGCCAAGATTAGACTCATCTTAACCATTAACCTCACTGAAATGAGGTGGGCTAACATATGGCGCATTTCTCCATGGACAACCAAGTCTTTCAGGTCAAGGCAAGCCACAACTTTGACTGGAGGTCAATGTTATTTGAGTCTGACAAAAAGGAGGCAAGACGAAAACTCAAAATTGAATCCAGTTTCTCTCCTCTTCTGCTATTAGAATTTTTCTCGAAAAGTAAATTCTCCAGAGAAGAGGACATCGGAAGGAAATGTGGTTATTTTTAAGGCAGTGGGCACTGCTCTGTTGCCTCCCTCCTCACTCTTTCCCTCAACAGGAAGGGTTAGAGCAGCCATGGCTGTTCCGCACATACATCTCAGCCATCCTGATTATACGCTGCAAAAGATGGACAGATCATCACATTACTGCACAACAAAACAGCAGCTGAATGTGAAGCAGGGCTCAGAAATGGAAACCTTGTCAGTTAGTTTTAGTGAATCATCATATGAAGCAAATTGTTCACTTTTTGTTCAGTCCATTAGCTGCAAGGATGAAAGGAATTGCTCTCCCAACACATCATATTCCAATTTCCTCTTTTCACTTAGCACTTCCCTTTCCTGCCCTGCAAATAAAATACATTTGTGTTCTGGACTTAATTTGCTTTCTCTCTGACTAGGGCTTTATTTTTGTCAGAGACAATCCTGAGCAATTGCTCTCTGAAATGGAGCCTTGGGAGCACAGTACTTTTGACATAGGTGGGACCTGTCGGGCCTTCTGTGGAGCAGATAACCTGGGTTGAACGCAATACTCAACAACACTGCCCCTCTGTTTTCAATGGTTGACGATTGTTAAAGGGCCCAGCATCAACTTGCCACAATGCACTGAGTTTATATATACATATTTACTATGTACTGCATAATGACATTCCAATCAACA
>PVHP010049745.1:0-12060 GCA_004024765.1 Zapus hudsonius
GTGTGTGTGTGTGTGTGTGTGTGTGTGTGTGTGTTCTATCGGCTCTGTTCCTCTAGAGAACCCCAATACAAAGATGATTGTAAGAAAGTCAACCTGCTCTTTAAGGGTGAAAATAAGTTGGCTGACTTAGCAGCAGATATCCCATTTTACATGCCTCTGACCCCAAAGCACATTCTAGTCACCCCTTTTTGCCAATGTTGCTTCTAGGCTAGAAAAGAACATGAATGAGTCAGTCAATGAGAACAGAGCCTTCCTGTTTCCTGGTACAATTCCTGAAATCAGCACATTTACTTAAGTAATGGAATGTTTGTGACAAAGATTAAAGGTACAGAGTTGACTATTCCCAAAACTGACTTTTATATTTGCAGGAAAATAATTTTCCTTTGTGTGTAGGTCAGGGACAGAGAGTACATTTGTTTAGAAATATTTAGTGGCATCTTACTAGCTGGTGGAACATAGGACTTGTCACTTAAAATCTTATTTTAAACTAATTGAGCTATCGGTCTTTCTCAGTTACTCTAAACAAAACAGTCTCTGTGCTTATTTCTGGTCAGCTCTTAATGGGAAGGACATGAAGTCATTTATCTTTCCTAGAATCCGCTCAGCTATCTCTAAGCTACTTTCCTATAAATGTCTGAAGATTTTTAATTCAAACTTACATTTAGCAAGATACATAGAAGCCTGTTTGACAGCAATCGGGATGATGCACACGGTGACAAGCTCTATGAAGAATGTTGAGTCTTGCTATGAAAAGAGCAAGTGGCGCCTCGATATTTCTAACCCTCAGAAATTGATATTTAATATCATTTGACATTCGAGAACTGAGACTCAACCCGGACATGGAAAAGTCGTTCTTATTCCTTACTTTTGCTTAAGAATAGAAAGTGATTGGAATAAGCTTATCCACAACTATAGAGAACCATAATTTTATTATCTAAATTGTTCCAATGGATTTTTTTAATTCTCCTGAAAAAATAGTTGCCAAGTAATATTTTTTCAATTTTACTGTGATTATATAACAAATGATTAAGTCATATGACTATTACCGATTTTGTTGTGTCAAAGATATCAAAGAATCTTACTTTTTTTTTGCAAATAGCCAGTTTCATGATCTGGATGTGAAATGTCTCAAAAGAGTCTATGTATTGAACACTTCCTCCCCAACCTGTTGCACTGGTGTGAGTGATGGAGCCTTTAGGTGGGAGCCTAGTGTAAGGAAGCTAGGTCATCCCTGGTGTCCATGAAGAAGACATTGAGGTCCCAACCCCTTCTCTTCTCTTGGTTACTAGCCTCTATGAAATGTGTTCATGCCCCTGCCTCATCTCAGCCCCCCAATACACTGAACTTTCAGAAACCATAAGCCCAGTAATCGTTTCTTTCTGAATTATTCATGAACTATTTATTGATCTCTGGTATCTTGTAATGAGTTTAGAAAGCTGATTGACAAAACCAGAAATTCAGGAAAAATTTCCCCTCTCCCTTGGATAGCATTATGTTGGGACATATGTGGCAAAGAGAAAAAGAAAACAATAACAGTCATGTGACTCAAGCACTTGTTCTGTGATGTTGGAAAACTTTAGTCTCTCTCCCTCATGCTATCTGTAAGTACACTGAGAGGTAATCTGAGGCAGAATGCATAAGTTTATTTTTTATTTTTTATTAAATATTTTATTTATTTATTTGAGAAAGAGAGAGAGCATTAGGACCTCCAGCCACTGCAAAGGAACTCCAGAAAATGGGCCACCTTGTGCATCTGGCTTTATGTGAGTATTGAGGAATCAAACTCGTGTCCTTCTGCTTTGCAGGCAGATGCCTTCACCACTGAGCAATCTCTCCAGCCCCCAGAATGTGTAAGCTTAAGTTGCCTCTATTCACATATAATCTTTACTCTTGCTCCTTTGGATATCCGTCACAGAACCTGTATTCAAAAATCTTTAATATGGCATTATTGTAATATATGTGTTCTTGTATGTTTGTTATGCTTAAAGTTTGAAAGTTAAAAAGCAATCACTCTTTGTTGAAATTGTTGAAAGCATTCACATTCTAGCTTGGATCTTTGACTTGGCATTTATTTCTGTCTCCTGGAGATAAAGGCAAAGATCTTTCACCAAAGAATTTATACCTAGCCAAACAATGACTGACTTTTCTGAATCATTTTAGGCAGACCTCCAGGGTTCTACTGACACTATTGTTAATAAAAATGTACATTATGACAATTTTTGCATTATCAATTTTTACTATACTTAGTTTTATACATCGTATTTGACATACCAGAATCTGACTTTTGTAAATGTCACATCAAACATGATGAGTGTGAGAGTTGGGATATCGGAAAAGAAATCATTTTTTTATATTTTATTTATTCATTTTCAAGGGGAGAGAGAGAGAGAGAGAGAGAGAGAGAGAGAGAGAGAGAGAGAGAGAGAGAGAGAGAGAGAGAGAGAGAGAGAAAACCAGGGCCACCACCTTGTGGGTCTGGCTTATGTGGGTCCTGGGGAATTGAACCGAGAGCCTTAGGCACTGGAGTCGAGTGCCTTAACCACTGAGCAATCTCTCCAACCCAAGAAATTATTTTAAAGTCTGGCTCTGCTAATAGCTCAAACAGATACAAAATTATAATCAACCTCACTTCCTTCAGTATTCTCATCTCAGAAATGATAAGGACGCTCTCCCCACATAGCATGTGTGGATTAAACGAGATAAATTATGGAAATAAGATCAAAGGAAGCTTGCTTTCCTTACTGCTACTACATAGGCATCTTAGTATATTGCCTAGAACATTCCAGGAAATTTAGAAACTATTGTGAACCATACATAATGCACTGTGGTGATAAAATAACATGAAAGTATCTCAGGCTAATTTCTGGTATGACTCTGCATCTTTCTCTGGAAGAAATTGGATTGTCTCAATAATTTCTGAGGATGCTTCTAAAATTGACATCTAGTCTTAATATATTTCCCTACTAAGATATAAGGATACACACACATATATATGTATATATGTATATATATGAATATGAAAATAGCCAGTGCTATGATTTGGATTTGTTTACAAACAGTTTTGGATTGAGACAATAAATATATGAAGTTTAGCTTCAAAATCTAATGTTTTCATACAATTAGACTATTTTATTTCTATTCTCTTTTGTCTGAGTAATGTTCATCAATTTGTGGGTGTGTGATGGGGGAATCCCTTTCCTAACATTTTTTTCTGAGGATTATATTAAATGTAGAATATACTAGAACACTAAATTGAATAATGAACCAAAACACAATTTTTTACATCATGCTTTCTGGAAAAAAAATACATATATTGACTCCTTTTGAAAAAAAAAAAGTTTTGTGACATATTTTTCCAAATGCTTATAATTCCATCTCACTTCTTATAATCCATTAATCCAATAATTATAAGTTTTAAAACACCATGTCCAGAATCATGTTTTGACATTAATATTGCAAGCATAGAATATTAACATCACAAAACTATAAAGAAAAAAAAAAGAATATGATCACCTTCAGCCAGCATCAATATTTTAAATAATGCATAGCAAAGATGTTACATGAAATCCATTATTCATGGCTTTTTTTCATACGTATATTTGAAAACGGAATGGTACTGGCTGCCTTGGGAATTTTTGTCACGGTGTGTTATGTAGTTCATAACTTCTTACTCTGCCATACTTTTTCCCTTTAAAAGAACTCTCTAATTGGATTGTCAGTCATTTATGCCTTACGTTCTGCCTAGCTGGCAAAGGACAGGTTCCCTTGTAGCCACTTTTCTTCCCCCTTTGCCACTTACTGCCTTGGGTTCTCTTTCCCAAAAATACACATCTTCCCACTTATTAATTGCCTTTCTCGGTTAAGCACAGGGTCGAAGATCTAATTGTGATCACTCGATCCAGGACTGTTTGAAAACAAGTCTATGGTATGCTATACATTTAAAAAGAAAAGTCAGTATTTTTGAATCTTATTAACTGCAATGATGATATAATGGGACCAGTGCCAAAACTCCAGCTGAAGCCTTGTTGTGAGATATTTTCATCTAATTTTATCATTTATACACAGTTATGTATTATACATATACAAATTATAAAATGGCATGAGAATATCTGAAGAAATCCTAAAGCAAGTATCACCCCCAGCTATCGATATCCATTTAAGATCAAACTTAAGCTCTTTATTAATGCCATGATTCTCATATAAATGCTCCCAGATTCTTAGATCACATTTAAGAGAAAACAAATGCAGAGTAAATTATAAATTTACTGAATAAAAGCAAAAACTCATTTACAATAGTGTTATCATACTAATATAGAAATTCATGTAATAAATCCATTAAAGTCCAAAAATGACAAAAAAAAAAACTCTGCTGCACACAGCTGAGAACTGGAAGATGAACAGTGTTTCGAGGGTGTATCTTGGTGACAGAGTGCTGCCTTGGTATTACAACAAGGTCCTGGGTCACATCCCTAGGGCAAGGACAACAAAAAACAAAAGATAAGAAGAACAGGATATGGAGTAGCATTGACCTTCGGGGAAACATGTAATCTTTGGAGAAAGGTAGGCACACTGGCTACATCAATAAAACATGATGTGCCCATGCAATAGTGAACATGATTCACTTTGCGTGTGTATGTGCATGGTGTCTATGTGTGTCTACATATTCATATGTGTGTGGACACAAATATGTGTGCATATGTGCAAAAGCATGTAGGCATATGGAGGCCAGAGGTTGAGTGTCTTCCTCAATTGCTCCCCACCATATTTTTTTGTGCCAGGGTCACACACTGAAATGAGAGTCCACCAATCAGGCTAGACTAGCAAACTAGCAATACCTGGGGATCCTTCTGCCTCTGCCTCTGCCTCTCCAGCACTGAGATGACAGTGAGATGCCCCCAAGCCTGAATTTTTATGAGGGTGACGTGGATTCAAACTCAGGTCCTCATGCTTACAAAGCAAGCACTTTTCTCACCAATCCATCTGAACATAACTCTTTATGTCAAAAGGTGGAGAGATTAAGGACAGTAGAGTAATGTTCCTGAGCCAAGTTGGCATTTCTTTTCGGTTTCTAAGGATGAATGGAATGTTATTGATGGAGAAGGAATGAACTGAGGCAAAAGAAACTTGGTCTCAGAATCAATGAACACATGCTCGTGAACTGTGGAAAGAGGCCTGGATTAGGGGAGTAAGAAATAGCGGTGGGACCACGACTCTGGGAACTGAGTGGAAGGGGGGGGAAGATTGTGTAGTGGGGGAGAATATCAGAGGCATGGCACCCCTCAGCAACAACACACTTGGGTCAGGAGAACCCGGCTGAATACTAGGCTATTCATGGTCCCCTACCACAAGGACTGATCCAGATGGCCCACGGAGGAAAATGTCCAGCTGACTGGGGATGGGGAGGGGGGCAATGAGGAATTGGGGATAATAACTCAATGCTGACCCACTAAACAATGTAACTCATTATAGACAATAAAAAAAGAAAGAAATAGCGGTGGGAAATGAGAGTGGAAGGGATTGGTGCCTAAGCTAAGAATTTAGTGCAAAGACAAAGTAGGGGAAACTTGAAGGCTGTCATTAAAGGTTGCGGTCTGCACTGGGCTAGGGACCATTGGGACAGTGAGAAATGGACAATCACCAGGGAGTAAACTCAACTACACAGCTCCCCGAGTCAAATGGCTCATGGTCATGGATGTGTCATGTTCTTAGAGAAGGGACTAGTCCAGCTGTGTACACAGCTGCCTCCATTGTTTGCTTTTTCTTTACATTTACTCAGACAAGTTCAAGAGTAAAGACTCTCAGTTCTTCATCCTTTAGAGTTACTTACCTTTCAGTACCTGGAATGTGCTGGTCGAGGAGAGAAGACTCAGAATATGCAACTGTGCCAGCTATGTGCTCACTGATCCCTGCGGAGCATTTATGGGAGTCTTTGTTCCAAAACTCATCTATTATTATTATTATTATTATTATTATTATTATTATTGTGTTTGAAGAGATGCATTGAGAAACATAAGTATGTAGGCAAAATGGAAATCATACTGAGTTTTCAGAGGTTAATTTTAAGTTTTTTCTTTTAAAAAGGAAAGAAAAAAAAGTGACCTTCTAGGTCCCCAGAGTGTATGAGCATGCATAAGAAATCCTGAGACCTCAGACTTGATTATATGTCATGGAATCTCTCATGATGCTCACAAATAAAGCAACACCCAGGTATGATTAAGCACCGGGTCTGATAGGAAGACTGTTTGACCTCTTCTTTTGCAATTTGAACCTAGAATCCTGAAAATGATTAGAAAAGCTCCCGCAGATACCTATTGGTAGAGCTGAGTGTAATCCAGGGCTCTTGGGTCCATTTTGGAATCCCATAAAAGACATTGAAATTTATTGTTCTAGGGACTTGTGTCAACATAGTGGTTGACTGGTTTTTTTCTATCTGACCTCCAAAATGCATAAATACATATTCTATTCAAAAGCTAACATACTCCCTGAAATGGCTCCCCTAGAAGGTGTGTTCCTCGGGGTAGATTTAATGATGTGAATTCTCAATGACTTTATGGGAACAGTTTTATTCCTTCAATTTAGTGTTTAAAAATTCTGTTATAATCTGGAATTTCTGAGGGATCTTTTTGTTATTTGTATTGGTAAATCACATTGCATCCATTTTAGGGAGCTGAAAGAGAAAGAAATGCAAATATTTAAGCAAACACAAACAGGATTATTCTCTTGGAAAAGTAGCCTTAGAAATCATTTCTAAGTGTTTTGATACAGGAATGGGCTTAATGGCCATAGATGTGGCACTGAACCCCAGGCAATGTACAGATCCTAAATGAAAAAGAATTGCTCAGCTATATCTTTCTCCTGATGCAAAAGTCAAAACTCAATTTTGATAAATGGCCTTATAGCTATTACTTTGGATCACTGGGAAATGATAAATAAGCTTTTGCCCTTTCTCCACAATTCACTCCAGACCTCAGAACAGCTATTTTCATATTTTCCTTCATGGAGCAAGCCATATAGAGGGTCCCAGCAGAGGAATGAGCTACCTACAAACTCTTTACCATGTAATAGTGATTATTTATCTGAGAAAGTCTTTGTTCTTGTTTAAGTTTTTGTTTTGTAAAACTGGGGTTGATTTAAGTGCCTTTATATGCTAGGCGGTCTCAAACACTACAACTTCAGTCATCTCCCCACTTATCAGTTGATTTTGAGACAGGTTCTCACTAGGGTGCCTAGGCTGGCCTTAAACACTCTAGGTACCATAGGCAAGCCTTGAACTCAGAATACGCCTCAGCTTTCCATGTAGTGACTGGAATTACAAGCCTGCACCACTAAGCCCCACTGGAAAAGTCTGTATTTTATACAGGTCTTAGCTTGAGAGAGAAAGATGTTCAAGAATTTTGATAATTTTGATAAACCAAAAACTTATGCAAATAATCTTAAAGATCAATGTGATGATACATGCAAAGTTATGTGTTTCATAGAAATGGCTTAGCAGTGAGTTGGAAGATTCCAGTGGGTTATGACAGTTTTGTTTTGGAAGGGTGAAAACTCATTTGTGTTAACTATGTGACCACTTTTCTGCCAGTCACCAGAAGGACAGCAGAAGAAAGGCCAGCTAGCAAAGTAGACTAAAAAGTAAGAAAGCTCCCTTCAGCAGGAAGGTCCTGGAAAGTGGGTTGTTGAGGAGGATCCCGGCCAGGAGTTTCTATGCACTAAAAAAATAAAAATAAAAAGTTCAGTTGGCCCATGCCTGGGTACTTAGATATAAAGGTTCATGTAAGTGTCTTTGGGAAAATTGGATCGACACATGAGTTAGGTAGAAACAAGCTGAAAAAGTAGGACATTGGGAACAAAAATTGGGACCATTGGCAACAAAAGTTCCAAGGATGAGGAAGAAGCAGGAAGTAGAAAGAAAAGGCTGGTGTCTGTCTGGAAGCCATCTTTATGAGCAAGGGGTTTTAGCTTTCAGTTGTGGCCGAGAGTAGCCTTCCTGGGTATGTTTAATGTTCTTTTAGGCCTGTGTCCCTAACTAGCTGCCTATAAAAAGAGGCCACCTTCCTTGTATGCTGACATCTTTATCATCTCTCTTAGAAATGAGGAAGTTTGAGTGATAATTTATGTTTTATGTAATATCATTTCTTCTATTCAAAACATCATTAGACAGAAATAACACAATCCATGGTAAAAATAACCAATTTAAAAGAAGCAAGGGTTAGACGGATGGTTCAGCATCAGACAGCCCTTCTTCTGCAATCCTGAGGGCCTAAGGAAGCCTGAGACACCACCATCCCTGGGACAAACATATGCAAATAGGCATGACCACACCTTCCTGTAAGCTCAGCCCCACTGGGCAGCAGAGGCCTGAACATAGACTCTGGCTCAATTAAGAACAATGGGTAGAAGAGGGGAAAAGGGAGACACCCAACACTCTGCTCTGGCCACCACAGGCATGGGCACCTCACCCCATCACAGGGGTGCAAGTGCATGGGGCCCTGCATGAGTGCATGTCATCTCACACACAACCATTAAAATGTGAAAAACTCCCTCCATTTTTCAAAAAGATGTTATCTATGAGCAACAGGAGGACATAAAGGCAACCAGTGTCTATGTGTGTGTTTGTGTGTGTATGCATTGTGTGTGGTATGTATGCAGTGTGTGTGGTGTGTATGCAGTGTGTGTGTGATGTGTGTGTGCAGTGTGCATGTGTGTGTGCAGTGTGTGTGTGGTGTGTGCAGTGTGTGTGTGGTGTGTACAGTGTGTACGGTGTGTGTGGTGTGTGCAGTGTGTGTGTGCTTTAAACAAATTTCCCTTTTTATATATATAAAACAAAGTGTAAAAGATAGTTTGTGTAACAAAGCTTGCCTCATAGTTTGTTATATAGAAAATATTGGTAACTTTTCTGAGAACAAATAATGTCAGACAGTGATGTTTGGGTAAATAGAATGTTAATATACTAAGGAAAAATCATATATCTATAAAGAAGAGTAATCTAAATCAGTTTTCTTAGACTCATTGCTTTCTTTCTCACCTTCTCTACCACACACTCACCTAATCACAGTGACATTTTAAAATTACTAGTACCACCAGAAAATTGTTTACTTTCCATAGATCTCTAAGTGGATTACTATTGAAAATGATACATTTAAAATTGGATCTTTAAAGATAGTCTCTCCTTTCTCTCTGTCTCTGTCTCTGTCTCTGTCTCTGTCTCTGTCTCTCTCTGTATGTGTATCTTCTCTTTATCATGAGGATACATTCACATGAAAAGTAAAATCTGAGTATAAAATTTTCCCTTTTGGATTTTTGACCTGATAGCTACTAATAATAAAGAATCCTGATTAATATTTTAGACATTATTGGTGATCTGACTTACATAACTTGTTAATATGACTCAAAAGTCACCAACTTTGTACTTCCTGCTTTTGTTCTGTGAATGAATTCTTTCTCCAATGATAAATAAAAGTGTCTTAGTTATTCTATATTTAAAATAATTCACTTACTTCTGAAACATAAAGACATAATAAGGAAAAGACTAACTATACAAGTAGATTATAGGATATAGTGCCAGTAGTGTTTAACTGAATCTCTCTTCTTCTGTTCCTTTTTCAAGAAAATGAGATAGAAATTATTTTAGAATCATTCGCCTTCTATTTAACTTCTACACTTCTCCTCTTGCTGACTGAATTCTTTGTCATCTCTAACGTGTTAACTAAGCCAAGTAAGTGTCCTTCAGTTAAGTAAGAAGCACGTGAAGTTTGGCCACTAAAGAGTTAAATATTGGTGGCCATTCTGTTCTTCTGACAGCTGTTTAGTAAAATGTAAGGGTTTCCTAAGTTACAGTAATGGGCTGTGACTCATTCTCCATCTCCTCCACTGCTTCCCTTTTCCGTCTTTGATGCATGCAGAATAAAAGGAAATGACAGGCTTTCAAGCTATTGTCTTATGACTTTCACGCACAAGTTCCACATTTTAAAATTTTTAAATGATCTTACGGATCTCAGTGCCCTGAAATTTCAAACCAAAGAATCTGCCTTTCAGAAGTTAAGGTCAGTTTCTCTTTTTCTCCTATCTGCCAACCCCCCCCCACCACCACCACCATGATTTACTTGTATGTTCTTTTTAAACATATCACTCCCAGTTTCCAGTGCATTCATACAATATCTTAACTCTAGCTCCTTCCAGTGGTAAATCACAAATGTGCTGCCGAAAACCAAAATGTGGAATTATTTTGATATCGAAGTAGGGCAAAGCTTAGTAAAGACTATCCCTTGCTCCTGATTGAGATGAAGTCTGTGCCTAGAGTCAAGTCTGTTCCAGAGTCACAGGGACCCGGTTCATTGGGGCACAAGACTGCTCAAACTGTTGGAAGTAGAATATCCCTGAGATGTGGCAGTGAAAATTTTCAAACCCTGGCAAAAATCCAGCCATGCAATTTCATAAAACACATGATACGCGCATTTCCACAAACTGCAGCTTCTTCTGGGCTCCAGAGAAAATAACACGCTCTAATAATGGCAGCAGGTGTTTTTACTAATGATCTTTTAACGGCATTTTTGATGGATTTAATTAAACCCCAAATATTTTTTTGTTGGAAAAATAAAGGACAAATGGTTTCTAAGGCAAAATAAATAGTGTTTTTAAGGATGCATTAAGGAAATGCAAAGTGTATGTTGTCTCATTAAGGAAAGCAAGATTTGCCTTGATAAAGTCCAACTGGAAGTAGAATAATTGAAAAGTTGTTAAAATGTTATGATAAAAGCTGTTCAAAATTATTGCTAGAAAAAATATAATAAATTTATTTTTAAAAAAAGCAGGATGTGTACTGTGATGCAAATTTGTAACCCCAGCATCCAGGAAGCTGAGGCAGGAAGATTGAGAGTTCAAGACCAGCCTGGACTGCAATATAGGGGAACTCTGCGTCAAAAAAAAATACATAAAAGAAATCAGAAGAAGAAAGGAAGCAAGGAGAAAGAAGGTAGGAGGGCGGGAGAGACACAAGAAGAGGGGGAGGAAGAGAGTAGAGAAAGAAAAAAGAAAAGATATACTCTATTCCTAAATCAATAAGGGGCTTGCTATGTCTACTCAGCACAGTGGTTTTTAACATATGTAAGTGTATGCAATGGTAACATCTGCTGTCGAGTATGAATATGACCACAATCACAGGAAAGTCTGTTGTCACCCAAGGCAGCTCTGGATGTACAAGAAGCTGCACACAGGTATCATTTGCTGGACAAGTTGAACTAACCTAGCTGAGAGCTAGAGATGTGGTGGCTTAGAATCAGAAGCACAGGCAGGTGGGCTCTTTTTGATATCTTCCTTCATGTTAAAAACCTTACCCTAGTAAGCTTATTTGTCATCAGATATCCCAAATAGTCTGATGCAGTGGTAGAAAAAAAATTATTGTGGGAAAGGTTATGGCTTACTATCTTAAATCTCCCTCGGAACATATGTGCTCTACCCTCTTCTCTGTGTGGTTTTGGTTTTTTTAAGGAAGAGAGTTGATGGTGGAAGGTATGCTCAAGCCTTCTTTGTAAAAGGCCCTCCAGCAAAATTGAGTTTGAACAAGGATAGTTTCTGTGTCCAAAAAGAGGATAGACATTTCTCCTAACCTACAGCCTCTGCCTTCCTTTGGTACTTCACTACCAATTACTAAAAAGTGCTGTCATTATAAAAAGAAGGCCTGACTGGCCACCAAATGGGCAGCAATTCTCCAATTTAATGAAAGTATAAACTAGATGAAGCTAGAAAGGCGATTTTCCCTGTCACTTATGAAGAAATGTACTCACTGCACTGTGCTGGTGGTCTGGCCTCCGTGAATTCTTTAGCCTCCTGTGGTAGTTTGAATAATGTCCCCCAAAAGAATTAGGATTTATTAAAATTATTAATTGTCTCCAGGCTTCTGGCTAGAGGAAGTACCACTTTGGCCTAGCCTCCTGGGGACTGACCCTTTCTAATTTGGATGTAAAATACTAAGGATAGATATGCAAAAGAAGAGCCAGATCCCTGACCTGGAGTTCTGCATTTTGTGAATCAGTGTGTTACAATGTGTTTGCTTGGTGCTGG
>PVHP010049746.1:0-11865 GCA_004024765.1 Zapus hudsonius
GTGTGTGTGTGTGTGTGTGTGTGTGTATGCATATGATCAGATTACTAGGGTTTCAATGGCCTAAATTGGGTCACGGGAAGAGATTGAGTAAAGGAAGGGTGGGAGGAGGGTTAATCAAAATTCAAGAGGTTAAGAATAAGCCATATGGAAACCTACTTCTTTGGATAATGGCACATCCAGAAGCCATAGATTGTTACTAGAAAAAAATTCAGTGCCAGGGATGGGTGTTGTTGGCCAGGGAGGTTCCTGAGGCCCCCAAAACATTATAGGCCATTGGCAAGGCTCTTGGTTGCCCACCAGAATGAGATGGTGAGACCCTATTGCTGAAGACCACACAAGTTTGGGCTACAGCTCACTGAGAAATCAAGCTGGAGCTGAGCTGGAAACCTCTTCCCTGTTAACCAGCTGACAGAAAGCTGGAAAAAGCTACACTGTGCAGCCCTATGGGAGAGAGAAGTCATCGGTAGTGGTAGACAGCGGTAGACCTTGCAAGCCTTAAGCTTGGCCAGCCAGGCCAAATGACCGAAAGGGTTCAATAGTGGCACATCTGTTATGGGGGAATTCAGCCACTCCCTATTTGGACTGGAGACCATTCCACGAAATACATGCCTGGTCTGAAGACCTAGTCAAAAGCCTACAGTAGGGGAGGTCATGGTCCATAGGGGAGTAATGCCTGCTGGTATCTGGCTAAATGCTTATATTATGCCCACCAAACTGCCTTATAAGAATTTTTAAAGGACCACACCAATACAATAATGCTACTCTCACTTTTGGCTAGAGAAGCTTCTCTTTTTCAGACAGCAGTGACCACTGGGATGACTCAAAAGACACCATAGTGCTGAGAAGAAATGACAGTGGCGAGTTCAGCACTGGGACATCTTCACCAAACTTCCTGAGGCTCAGGGTCTGTTGTGGAAGAGGTGACAGAAAGATTATAAGAGCCAAAGGAAAGGTAGGACTGCTTACAATGCAAACCTCCAGACACAAAACAGCCTCAAATTTCATGACTTCACAGTGCTGGACATTACCTTAAAAAGACCTTCAAAATGTGAGGAAAAGATGATGATATCAAAGAGACTAAGTGCGAAGGGTGGGGCATTATGGAGGGTGGCTTTGAGAGGGGATAGTGGGGTGAGGTGGGCTTTATTGTCAACAATTATAGAAGCAGTCAATAAAACTTTTTTTTAGCCGGGCGTGGTGGCGCACGCCTTTAATCCCAGCACTTGGGAGGCAGAGGTAGGAGGATTGCTGTGAGTTCAAGGCCACAAATCTAGGGGAAAGTTACTACCACCATCTGACTGCATGGATATATTATGTCCATCCAATTGTCCTCTAAGGGCAGAACACTGGGAGGGAAAACATTTTAAGAACAGGGGATGGAGGAGAGGAAGGAGAGGGAGGAAAGCTAATCAAAGTTTACAATTTGTGAATAAGCCATATGGCAACATATTTCTACTACCTAATAATATGTATATTTAAAAAGACAGAGTTTGGGCAGAAGTACCCTGTGGGAGTGGATAACATTGTGCCCAGAAGCCACAGATTGTTATTAGGAAAATTTCAATGCCGAGGTGGGAGGAAATACCTACCAGAGAGTTGTTAGCCAAGGAACTCCCTAGTGACCCCAAAACATGACAAACTATTGCCAAGGCTCTGGGTAGCCTAGCAGAACTAGATGGTCAGACCCTGTTACTGAAGATTCCACATGCTTGGGCTGCAGGTCACCGAGAAAGCAAGCTGGAGCTGAGCTGGAAGCCTCCTCCCTAGTGACTAGATGTCAGGCTGCTGGGAAGTCCTATGTAGTCGATTGGGGGACAAAAGTCCCCGATCTTAACAAGCAGTGGACACTGCAAGCTCTACAGCTGGCCAGCCAGGCCAAATGTACCAACTGATGTAATAGTGACCCATCCGTTATGGGGAAAACCAACTGTTCTCTGAATGGACTTGAGGCCAACTCCACAGGAGAGAATTCCGGTCTGGTACTGAAAACCTAATCATAATCTTATGGCTGGGGAAGACATGAGTCCTAAGGGGTCTAAAGTTGTCTAGCTAAATGGATATATTATGCCCACCAAACTGTCCTCTAAACACTTCTGTTTCTGCCCATACGTTAATGCTGCTCTCACTTTTGGTTAGAGAAGCTTCTCTTTTCAGATGGTGGTGAACCACTGGAGTCACTCAGAACTCACCTAAGGGCTGAAAAGAAATGATAGGAGAATGTTCAATACTAAAATGAGGCATCTCTATCACACCCTCCAAGGCTCAGGGATCATTTTGGAAGAGGTAGAAGGAATGAAGAGCCAAAGGAAGGGGAGGAGTGCTTACGCTACATTCAGGACCTCACAGTGGCTGATGCTACCTACACAAGACCTGTACAGCAGAAGGGAAAGTGATGCCATCACAGTAGAAGAGAGACAAGTTGGAAAGAAGGGATTCGATGGAGGGGGACTTGCGAGGGAGTAAGGGAGTGGTGGGAGGGGACTTTGATCGTGGCATATTGTCCTACTTTTGGAAGTTATCAATAGGAAGTGTTTTCTTTTAAAGACCACCCATTCCACTGAGGAGGACCCTCAGTGGAATGGGAACAGGGTGGAGGGAAATGGTGACACCAACTCGTGATTTGTCCATACACAGTTTCTACTTTAAAAAGTTGCCCTCTAAATATTTATGTCTATGTGTCTATAGATATATATTATATCTATATATAGATATAGATATAGATATATATTAATTGGTGCTGCTCTTGCTTTTGGCAAGAGAAGCTTCTCTTTTCCGAAGTGGTGAGCACTGGGGAGACTCAAACTTCACCAAAGTGCCGGGTGGTGGTGCACCCCTTTAATCCCAACATTTGGGAGGCTAAAATAGGAGGATTGCTATGAGTTCGAGGCCAGCCTGAGACTACAGAGTGAGGCCCTAGCATTAAAAGGAAAAAAGAATACTCTTCAAAGTGCAGCACGTAAGTGAGCTATCTCTGCCACACCCTCAGGGCCTACAGTAGGAAAGGTGGCAGAAAGAACGAGAGAGCGTTATAGTTTAAAAAGCAACTGTGTTTAGCCAGGCATGGTGGTGCATAGCTTGAATCCCAGCACTTGGAAGGCACAGTGGGAGGATCACCATGACTCCAAGGCCAGCCTCGGGGTACAGAGAGTTCCAGGGCAGCCTGGGCGAGAGTGAGACCCTACCTCAAAAAAAAGATCGTAAGAGCTAAAAGACGGGAAGGAGGGCTTTGGAACACTGTCTCCCAGAAATCTAGGGATTGCGTGATTCCTGACCTCACAGTGGCTCTATTACCTGACAATGTTGGGCCCGTCAACAGGTCGTCCTAGAGAATGGAGGAGGGGAAAAGGCATCACTATAGAAGAGGCAATAGTAGGGGACATGGGGGTTCAGTGGAGAGCATCAGTGAGAAAGGGGACAAAGCGGTGCTGAGAGAGACTGTGAATTTTTAAACGATTTTTTATTTTACGAATTTTTCCGAAGAATTCAGGTCTGGAGAGACGGCTCAGCATTTAGGGTCCTTGCCCTCAACCCAAGGACCTGTTGCGGCCGAAGACTTGGACAAGCAGTTCTTACATCCCACGCGTTTAAATCGGAGTAAATTCAGAGGACTTGGGAGTGGGATTAGGGAACGTAGTTAAAAGAAATATGAAGTTACAGAGCTCTCCAGCCGCTAGCGAGGAGAGAGCACACGAGGAAGTTTTAGGCACTTATCTATAAGAGCTGTGCTGGCCAGCCAAAGAGGAAGAAGGAGGAGAGATTCGAGAGGAAAAAGGTTCACGTGTGAAAGAAGCAGAGCCCCCTCACCGCAGCCATTGCCTTGGAGATTCATCTGGAAGAGAGAAGAGCGAGGAACTCCTTGTTCCCGTGGCTCTCTTCCCTGGCCCAGGGGAGCTTTGGTCTATCTTCAACCCGTCAGTTTCAGGATGAGGTTCTAACTCTAGTTAGAGAGGGGAAGTCAGGCCTGAGATACGTGGGCCCTGCCTGAAAGTACAAGTTTAAAGACACTCCTTTGGAGGTACCAGTCACTCTAACCTGTCACAGACCCAAGTTCAATCCCCCAGTACCCATACGTGCATCTGGAGTTCATTTGCAGTGGCTGGAGGCCCTGACACATCCATTCTCTCTGTGTGTGTCTCTCTGTCTCTCTCTCCTTGCAAATAAATAAATAAAATTAGTTTTAGAAAGAATTCATAAATGGCTAAGGTGGTAGAATGCTTGCCTAGCATGTGTGAGCCCCTGAGTTTGATTCCCAGCACCCTTCTCCCCCAAAAAATGGCAACAAAAAAAGAGCCAGACATGCCAGCGCGTTCCTTTAATCGCAGTCATGGGGAAGCTGAGAGAGTTGGATTGCCATGAGCTTAAGGCAGGTCTGGGTCTACAAAGTGAGTTCCAGGTCAGCCTGGGCTAAAGTGAGACCTTATCTGAGGGAAAAAAAAATTGAAAGAAAAAAAAAAGAATTAGTATAAAAGCTCTATGTGAGTCTTTTGTCCTGAAACCTTTGTTAAAGCCAGGGGTGTAATTCCAGCACTGGGGAAGTGAAGGCAGAAGGATTAGGAGTTCAAGGTCCTCCTCGGCTACATGGTGAATTCCAGACTAGCCTGGGTCATGAGAGACATATATATATATATATATATATATATATATATATATATATATAGAGAGAGAGAGAGAGAGAGAGAGAGAGAGAGAGGCTAAACTATGTTTTATGCATTTGAGTTTTAAAAAATGTTGAGATTTATTGTCTTAGAGGATGTCCTTCCATTATTTTAAAATCAAATTGGGAGGAAAATGAATTCAGTATAATTTCCCCCAGAATGAGCCTGCGTGCTGGGGCATATCTATGTGTGTACACAAACAATTGATTTTGGCACTTCCTGAATCAAAATAAAGTGATGAAAAAGCCCCTCTATGAACCTGTTAATTGTCACCTATCAAGAGCTGTTTCTTATTCTTGTTGACATTTCAAAGCCTGTGTTCAAGCTCCGTTACATCTCAGCAGCCCTGTATTGAAGTATCACAAAATCCAGGCATGACTCACTCCACGGGGCCTTTTCAGGAAAGATTCTGTGCTTTGTTCCCACAAGTGGGTCGCAGGCTATGGATCAGACTTTGGACACTTTTTCCCTTTCAGCTGTGCTTGCTGGCAGGAAAATATTTCTGCAGTCTAGTTTCAAAAATAAATAAATAACCCAGAAGCAAGGACAAGCAAACAAACCTAGCCAAGCGCGCACACACACACACACACACACACACACACACACACACACACACACACGTTTAAACTATTCCCATAACGCCTTTAGGTTTTCTATTCTCAACCACCTCTGCTACGGTTTACCTTTTTTCTGTTCATGGAATCACATTTTTACGTAAATATTACTCGCTGAAAAAGAAGGTGATTAGAAAACTCAATGTGAGAGGAGACACCGATGATCCCACTCAAGTTAAACCCTGGTGCCTGCCAAGCCTCTGAAACGGGATGAAGCCTGCTTGCTCTCTCTGTCCAAAAGAAAGAAAAAGAGAGAGAGAAAGACTAAAAAGACTTGGTAGGATCGAACTTGACTTTATTAGAAACTTGGGAGAATGGAAAAGGAAACAACTTCTCCATCGATAAGATCCCCTTTGCTCCACTTTGATTCTAGGCTGAATGGGCACCTCCCCAAGTCACCTATCTGCTGTTTTGTTAGGATCTCAGACTTGGGGAACAATGGAAAAAGCTGTGGCTCTCCAACCCCACTTTAGAACCCTGGAGACCTGCCGGAATCATGGCAGAGCCTGGCCACAGAGCTGTTGGCTCAGTAGGCAAAGCCCAAGTGTGTGTTTCCAATGAGTTCCCAGATGGGCCTATGACACGGGTGCAACTCTGCCTATGTTCCCAGAGCCCCAGGCCGGTGCCCCTCCCCACTCTCCACGAAGCCTGCAGGCCCTCTGCACTCCCCAAGCTTAGAATCTGATCCATCCATCCCACCCATTCCCAATCTTGTCTCCCAGATTTTTTCCCTTCACTCACTTTCTACCTGTGAAACAAAATGCATTTATCAGATAGTAATGAATTCACTTTCTCATGTTTTATTAATCAAAGACAAAGATAACTGCCAATCAGTGTCTCCAGTCAGCATGGGGTAACTGGTGTTTCTACTAAGTTGATATAATTCTAGCCCCAAGCAATGAAACCTGATGTTTTGGTTTAATTAGCCTGTGAGTCTAATCTCTGATAAATAGAAGCTTGGGGGGGGGGGGTTAGTCTTTTTGAAGTCCTGGGAAAAGCTCATAGACACTCCTCCCCTGCTTCCCATTACAGCTTTCGAAGAGCCCTGGGAGCCTAGGGAGCTCAGGTTGGGACCACCTGGTCTATGTCACTCATTTGGTAATTAATCACTGATTGTTTTCTGTCATTTTTACTATTGTCCCTCAGGAGCACAAAGGGCACATCTGACCCTCTTTGGTAAACTGCACAGAACCTTGCTTGGGGCTTTAGAATTAACAACAGCAAAAAGATTTTAAAAGGGGTGGGGGAAATTACTGATTTAAATTACATGCTTGATTATACCACAGTTGTATCCAGGGGAGAACAATCCAATCAAAGCATGTCTGCAGGAAAAATAGGCCTGGATTGTAAGTAGGAAAGTTCAATCCAAAATTAGACTTCAACAAAGGGAGTCGACAAAACATGGGCTTCCTGGGAATAGATGTGAGGCTGGCGCCTTAAAACACGCAACCATCCTGTCACCTTAAGGGATAGACTGGAAAATAACCCTTTCCCTGGGTGGCAGGTTGACCAGAATGTAAATCCAGCGGGTGTCTGCCTGCTTCCTTCTGGAAGAAGGGAGGGAGACATGCTCGACAGGAGTCTTATTTATTCAAAGGCAGACGAACTGAGGATTTGGAGTGATGCCACCTTCATGGATCAAAGCTTCCTCAGGAGGAGGGGACTTTTCCCAAAATTCTACCTAAAACTCCCCATGCTGATTGACAAAGCCCAGGCCTGCCTGACTCTGAACACACTTGCTTCTAAATTCCCTTAGCAACAGGTTCAGTGCGTGTCACAACACAATTGCTATTGATGGTTTTTCAGGTGAGGACATGAGCACGTGTGTGTGTGTGTGTGTGTGTGTGTGTGTGTGTGTAAGCAACCTCTTCCCTGCTAAGATATAGCAGGGTTCTCTGTAATGATTAGGTTTTGTTGTCGACTTGATCTTTATAATTATCATGGGTGTGTCTCTGAGGATGTTCACAGGTAGGCAGCCCTCTCACTAGAGGCAGGATATAAGGAAGCTCAGGGAAAATAGAAATAAACATCCCTTCCCGGGAGGGCAGTGCAGGAAGGAAATTCCAGAGACTCAGGAAGCCAACAAGTCTGAGATAGGGTTGTAAAACCCTGCCCTAAGGCTATATAAAGGGAAAGGAAATCTCTCTCCCATCTCTCATGCCTGTTTTGTTGGTCTATATGTGGTGCTGCTGATGGGTTTCTCTCTCTTCTTGGATCTGTGAAAGGGGGCCAACCTCATTCTTTCTTTCTTTCTTTTTTTAATTTATTGTCCATAATGAGTTACAACATTTAGTGGGCAAACAATGAGTTGTTATCGCCAATTCGCCACTGCCCTCCCCTCCCCCCTCCGCTGGATAACCTCCTCCATGGGTCGTCTGGATCAGTCCTTGTGACAGGGGACCATGGATAGCCTAGTATTCAGCCAGGTTCTCCTGGCCATGCCTCTGGATAATCTCCCCCACCACGGCTCTCACAATCTTTCCGCAACCTCTTTCACTATTATGGAACTTTCCCTGGATCTGTAGCTTCAATAAATCCTTTCCTCCCATAACTGTGCCTGGTTTGAAGATTCATCCCAGTGGTGTGTGGTAACTACAAAAGCTTCCTACCCACCTATAACAAATACCTACAACTTGTCTATTACAGAGTTCATCTGTTTAAATGATGACCTTGCATAGACTAGGGATCTTCTTTCAAACCATTATCTACTGTTAATCTTTTCGTGTGTCCGTCAGTGAGTGAAACGCTCTGATAGTATGCTTTGAAGACTTCCACCAAAGTCATTCCAGGGAAATTTTTAAACTATTGATGACTCTGGAAAGCACTCCAAAAGTAAGATTTATGTGGTTGTTTCCCTTGTTCCAAAGATTTAGATTTGACGAATCTGCAGCTTCTCTGGCTGTCATGATAACCTACCCATGGTTCATGCCTGAATGAATAACATGGTTAAAACCCAAGGAGCTCATCCTCTAATGAAGTTCCTGCTCTGGCCTGTTGCTACGGTGACAGTCCAAGATGACAGAAAATCAATTAAATATTCCTGCAAATCTATTTTCTCTCTTCCCCAGTGGTCTCAGAGTCAGGGCCATGTTTTGTACCACCCAAATTGAAACTGTTCTCCATTAAGCACCTACTTTCTATTTTCCTCTTCCCTCCATCCATGATAACCACTTTATTTATTATTATTTATTTATTTTATTATTTGGTGTATGTACTATGTATCAACATTTCATTCCTCCTTCAGGCTAAAACTATTCCATTGTGTGAATACACTACTTACATGTAACAAAACAACAAGAATGCCTACCAAAGCCCAACAGCCAAGACCTCTACTTGATCAGCTGTCTGTGTATACAGAGTTTCCATCAGGTTTTGTATTTTACTCAAAATATGCTGTGGGGGGCTGCAGAGATGGCTCAGTGGTTAAAGGCCCTTGCTTGCAAAGCCTGAAGTCCCAGGTTCAGTTTCCCAGTACCCACATAATGCCAGACGTACAAAGTGACGCATGCATCTGGAGTTCATCTGCAGTGGCAAGAAGCCCTGGCACTCCCATAGTCTTCACCCCCCTTTCTCTCTCAGATAAAGAAATAACATTTAAAAATAAAATAAAATATAAAATGACAACTTAAGATCACAGGATATGTGAGCGACCAAATAAACATTATGCCCAGACTGAACCACGAATAAGCAGAAAAAGAGTCAAATAAAAGTACAATTACTAAGTGACACATCTCTATCACACCCTCCAAGGCTCAGGGACCATTGAGAAAGAGGTGGCAGGAAGGATGTAAAAGCCAGTGAAGGGGGGGAGTGCTGTGCAATACTGTCTTCCAGACACAACGTAGCTGTTGATATTCATGACCTCGTGGCAGCTGACAATATTAACATAAGACCTGAACAACAGGAGGAAAAAACGATGACATCAAAATAAGAAGGAATTCAGTGAAGGGGGATTGAGGAGGAGGATGGTGGGAGGGGATTATAATCATGGTATATTGTGTATATTATGAAGATTGACAGTAAAAAGGTTCTTTAAAAAATAAATCAGAGGCTGGAAAGATGGCTTAGCAGTTAAAGCGCTTGCCTGCAAAGCCCAAGGTCCCAGGTTTGATTCCTCAGTACCCAAGTAAAGCCAGATGCACAAAGTGGTACAAGCATCTGGAGTTTGTTTGCAGTGGCTGGAGGCCCTGACACACCCCATTCTTTCTCTCTATCTCTATCTCTATCTCTTTCTCTCTGCTTGCAAATAAATAAATAAAAATTTTAAAATAAGATAAAATAATTTAAAAATACAATTACCCAAAGATTATAAAAATTGTATTATAAATTGAATTGTAAAAATACAATTCCCCAACCCAATTTCCCCAAAGAGTTCATATATTCTATCCGTCAATTTTAAAAAATCATTTAAAAAATACCTGATCCATGAGAGAAAAATGCATGACTGGTACTGAAAACCTATGGTTGGAAAGGTCGTATGGGGGGGGGGCACTGCTGTTGACTGACTGGATATGCTGTGTCCATCGAATGGACCTCGAGATATTTATGTCGTGTTTACCCTCGTGGAGTAGCGCTAACCACTCCTTTGATCAGAGAAGCTTTTTTGGGCAGATGGCAATGACTCAAACTCATCAAAGTGCTGAGAATAAGTGAAGGGTTAGTGCTCGGCGCTGACTGGCATTGTAACATCTCCTCCAAGGCTCGGGCAACACTGCGGAAGGAAGAGCTGGCAGCAAGGATGGAAGAACAGCACGGGGAGGAGCAGTCTGGGACTGAAAGTATAGTAAAGGAAGTAAGATCAACACCAAGTTTCAACACACCAGAGATATTGAGAGGAGCTGAAAAGTATTCAGATAAACGCGTTACATACAAGGAAGTGAGGTTAAGCACCTATCGGCTCCTTGAAAATGATCCTGGAAGACCAAAAGGCAATGAGGCAATGTCAGTAAGAAAAATAATTTACAACCTGAAATCCACACAGCCAAATAGCAAACAGACATTTCAAATAAGCAAGACTCTAAAATGTATCTCCTGGCCTGGGGAGATGGCTCAGTGATTAAAGGCACTTGCTTGCAAAGCCTACCAGCCTGGATTCAATTCCCCAACCACATAAATCCAAATGCACAAGGTGATGAATACATTTGGAATCCCTTTGCAGTAGCAGGAGGCCCTAGCTCACCCACCTTTCCCTCCCTCTCTCTCTCTGTCTCTCTCTCTCCCCTTGCAAATAAATAATAAATAAAATTTAAAATATCTCCATAGACCTTTCTTTAAAAGCATAGAAAAGCATGCAAAACTAGGACGCAGGACACACAGCTTCCAAAACAAAGCAGTCCCAGGAGTCAGGAGAATGAGATAGGAGGATCATTTTGAGTTTGAGACCAGCCTGAAGCTACATAGTGAGCTCCAGGTCGTCCTGGGCTAGAGTAAAACCCTGCATTGAAATAATTAATTAATTTAATTTAATTTAATTTTACAAGGAAAGCCACAGGAACTCTCAGAATAGTGAGTGAGTGAAAGGCCTAAAGAAAAACCGGTCTCTACTGGAGGCAGAGGACTTCGCAGAAGAAAGCTCCAGATGGTGTGATTATAAACAAGTGAACATGAAAGAACTATTGCTCATGAATGGCCTAACAGGAAAGAAAAGGATAGGGATATAGGAATTATGCGAGTAAAGCATGAAAATAATGATAAAAAAAGAAAGCATTATTAACTCCAGGAAAAACAAAGTTATACAAGAAAGGAAGTGAAATCACAGGATACGTTTTAGATTTTCAACAGATAATAATTGTATAAAGATAATATAGTAAAGACTTATTTAATTAGAAAAGTATAGGAATTTTCAAGGAAAGGTAAGGGCCTATTTTTCTTAAAGAAAATATTTGATTTATTTGCGTGAGAGAGAGAGAGCTTTGGTGCACCCGGGCCTTTTGCCACTGCAAAGGAACTCCAGACTCACCCCGGTGGGGGTGGGGAGGGCTATCAGGTGTCAGCAAGTTAAGAATGACTTCTAAACTGACCTAGGAAGAAATAGCAAGGAGCTGAGCCCAAACCTCCTCCCTGTTAACCAGCTGACAGAAAGCTGGAAAAGCCACGCTGCATGCAGCCCTATGGGAGACAGAAGTCACCAATGGTGGTGACCAGCAGTGGACCTTGCAAGCCTTAAGACTGGCCAGCCAGGGCAAATGTGCCAACTGGGGCCATAGTGGCACATCTAGTGTGGAGGAAACCAACTGCTCTCTGATTGGACTGGAAGCCCGCTCCACGGGAGGGAGTCCATGCCTGGTACTGAAGAGCTAGTCAAAAACCTATGGTGGGGGAGGGCATGAGTCCTACAGAAGTAATGCCTGCTGTTGTCTGGCTAAATGCATATATTCTGCCCACCAAGCGCTCTCTCTCTCTCCCCAGTATTTTATTTTGATATGCATCAGTAAATATTTTAAGGGTTGTAATTTAAAGTTGGGAGGGGGAAATGAGGACCTCATAAGTTTTATCGGACTCCGTGTTAGAAATGGCGTAGATGCGTTCTTCACCAGGTTTTCAGAGGCAGTGTGGGAGCAGGACGCCTAAGAATTCAGGCTCTGGATTCAGCTTGA
>PVHP010049747.1:0-12040 GCA_004024765.1 Zapus hudsonius
TATATATATATATATATATAAATTATATATATAATAAACCATCTTATTTCTTCTTCTAGCTTCCAATTGATTTGCATGATATAATAACTAGCCCCTACTCTACCATGCAAGGACAAAAATTCCCCTTGCATTTATAAGTCAAAATAAACCCTTTTCATGTGTGTGTGTGTGTGTGTGTGTGTGTGTGTGTGTAGTGAAACCTTGCTTTATGGATAGCTTAACTGGCAAAATATAATATAATTCCCCAATACTTCTATGAAGGTGCTTTTATTTCTCCCACCAACACATTTTATGAGGAAGAAATTCTTTTCAGAGAGACTGAATAATTTATGCAATTTCAAAAACCAGCAAGTGGGATGCTAGTCCTGGAAGTATTTTGCTTCCAGAGGAAACATGTCTTTTTAACAGGAAGACCACAGGGGCTTTCACTTGCCTCTCTCCAATACTCTGCAAAATGCTGATGATCTGCTTTACGTGTTGCTAGTCCTGGTAACATTTTTTGGTCTGAGGGCTTAGCCCTGAAGCTCTTACTGACCTGTGTCCTGCCCTTCACGTTTTATTTTTTTTTCTTCTCCCTTTCCTTTGTTTCAAATTCTCTCTTGTACTCTACTGATACGAAATATATTTGCCTCCAACTAAGAAAAAGAGGCATTAGTTTATTAGTCTCTAATTTGAAAAACAAAGAATTAAATAAACAAATTAAAATACAAGGAATTATGTTACTGTACTCCATGAATTCATGATATTTCCTGACAGTTACTTTGTTGTTGTAACACTAGGGAACTAAACTAACAACCATTTAAAAGATAATTACCTGTAAACTACACACTAAAATGTAATTTTATTTTATTTTATTTTTTTACCTCACTAAATTGTTGCCTTTCTTGTCAGGACTTTGTTTATGACTGACAGAAGTTAAGAACATTCTAAGTTTTGGCAAAGTGATGATTTTATTGAAGTTATTTACACAGTAGGGTGAGGGTTACTTACAGGAATAATATATGACTCAAAGGCAGCTATGTTACCAAATAGCCCACCCCAGCCTGGTGAGGACCAAGGAAGCTACATCTCTGGAGCTCACTGCTTCAGTCTCATCTCCTGGCAATTGTTCTGCCTTTATATAGCCTTGAGGGTGGAGAGGGAGGGGCTTGTAATACCTTCATCCCTTCCCAGAATCTTTGACTTCCTGACTTTGGAATCTGCTTCCTTTCCCACACCCAGGAAGGAATGTTTCACTTTCTAATTAACATACCCTTAGGGAGTTGTGTGACCTCTAAGTTTTAGGTGTTCCATATTTGACTTCCTGAATCTGAGTCTTCTTTCTCTCTTCAGAAGAAAACATTTCAATTTCAGAGGAATCAGCTACACAACAAATACATATGTCAATGAACTAAGAAACAATAATAGCTTATGTAAGAAAACATGCTCCTCAGGTATTAGGACCCTCTGGTCTTGCATGGTGTCATAAGGTAGGAGAGAAACATTTCATGTGATGCCACCTTCCAAACCTAGGAGTGGGTTGGCTTCTTAACCATTACAATAGCCACAACTCCACCTGTCAAGACTGCCTTTCAAAGTAGTGGTTGTAATCCCCTAATATTTTCTAATACCTAGTCACTTTCCCGCAAACATTACAGAGAAGAGTCTATTAAATATGATTTCTGTAAAACACTTAGAATTTGAATATATATATATATATATATATATATATATATATATATATATATATATATTTAAATATATATATATATATATATGATTCATAAAATATGCATAAGATTTAATACTTGCTATTTCAATATCTAGGTAAAACACCTACTAATTTTAGCAGCCTGCAATCATTTCTTTAAAGAAGTTCTTTTCACCAGCAGAAATAATGCTATTTCATGCTATGGTTAACAAGAGACTAAGATTTCAATGAGAATTTTTGATATGGTACCATGTAGGAATTGTGGAGGCCCTGAGTATTTGCAAGGAGACAAATTGGAGGTGAATTCTCTTCAAGGCTATAATAAAGAGAGAAGACCAAAGGAGGGGGAATAGAAGGAAAGAGGAATGCAGAGCAGAAGAGAGAGGGACTATCAAAAGAATAAAATTATTAAAGGAAGTTGCCAGTTCCTGAGCAGCAGGGCAGAAGAGTGTTGTTGATGCAAAAGATACCACTCTCACCTTCAAGGTGATAAGATAGTTTATTCTGGAGCCAAATGTGAGTGACCATGGCATAGGCACACAGAGTCAGTTTACCCCAATTCCATGTTCCAGTGTGTTCACACTCAGGAAGATTTTATAGTTACAGAGCAGAAGAAAGTCATAACTGAAGGCACTTTGCAAATACATTGTCTGGTCATCAGGTAGGTGGGTTGCAGCGAGGCAGTGAAGTCTCTACCATAGGCTTCAGCTGCTCTCTGATGACATTCTTAGCCCCTGGTTGGTAGAGGCTGGTGGTCTGCTAGTCCATTTCCAAAGGGTCTAACCTGATCCAATGATAGCCACATGAATGTTAGGTCAGACAAAAAAAAAGTGGGTAACAAATGGCAGTTCAGGGTTGAGAGGCAGCTCTCAGTAATGTGGCTCTGGTCTTGCAACACTCCATCTGTCTGGGATCTCAGGAGTTCTAGGAGCCCCTTCGCTTTCGTGGAAGAAGGTGCAGCAGGTGACGGCTTTGGCAACTTTAGTGCACAGTGTAAAGGGCAGCGACTTTTTATTTCCTACAAAATATTTTCCCATCTTTGTGTGTAACACTTCTGAAATCATTTCTATGTCCATGTCACCTGCATTGGTAATATATTTCTGGCTACTTGAGATTTATTTTTTTAATGACAAAAATCTAAAGATTTTGATTAGTAAAGAATGTTCCTATTGGGCATGGTGGGAGTTAAGTAGTCAATCCCGGTAGTGAAAATACAGGGTTTTAAATATGTGTATTAGGAGATGTCAGGGAAAGGACAAACCTGAGTCCCGCATTCAGAAACCTTTCAGTCAGTTTAGCCTACGTTGCACAGCTTTTCACTGACGGCCACATTCTGCTTTGTAAGGGAAAAGGTGTTTTCTGAAGAATGCAGGTGAGTTTATGGTAACCGGAGTTAAACTAATGGAAAGCACTGAATTGATCAGCAGGAAACTCCAGAAAGGTTAAAATAGCTTCCATTTCTATGTTGCGGTGCAGTAGTGAGTAATGTTAATTGAATTCCCCTTGTGAGATTCTAAGAGATTGTTCAACAGGACCCTGCGCAGTACAAAAATGAAACAATGGCCTGTGGTAAAGTTAATTCAAGCTGAGATACATTAACTGCACCACATCTTCAGCTGCTAAGAGTGCTATTAACACACATCACCCACTGTGTAGATTTGTGAATTAGGAGGTTTCCTTGTTAATGGAAATGAGACGCTTTCCTTGAAAATGCCAAGCACTGTGTATGTTGACATCCTTTGAACAGCTCAGAGAAGAATATTTTTATTGTGTACAGAATGGGGCTTGTCTCTCTTTTGACAGGGCACCGATTTTACAACTGTCCTTTTTTATTATTTTTTTTTTCCTGTTTGGAATGCTTTGCTGTTGCTGTTGTTTTTCATTAGGTTTCTTTTTCCAGCAGCAGAGGCAGGGATCATTTCAACAAATTCTTGCACCAGGAAAACACTTGCATTTCAACGTATTAACCCATTTTGAATTGTCTTCAATAATAGCTGTTTGTCATAAACACAGATATGCCAGCCAAGGAATCGAATCGAACTGGGACACTTGTGTCTCAATAAATCCTGCTCCATCTTTGGCCCTCTGTGTGGCCTGGGCTGAGGATAAAGAGGGTGAGCAGCAGCCCAGGAGTCATTCTTTCTCTTAAACTGGTTCTTTTTACACCATGTGACCTGCAGAGGATAGTTCTCCTCTCTTGAGGATTAAGGAATGTATAGCTTCAAAAAGTCCTCTAACTGGTCAATAAAATAACAGTAATGTATGTTACGAGAAATCTTTAGCCTCTCTAATAATATATATAATCTATTTAGTATATAAAATTATAATTATATATAATCCTTCCAGGCAAATCAAGAAATACAAAATTTTAAAAAGGAATGTTGCAGGGAGCCGGGCGTGGTGGTGCACGCCTTTAATCCCAGCATTTGGGATTAGGCAATGCTTGGATGGAAGACTACTTTGTTAGCTAAAAGGTCAACTTTGTTAGCAAGGAGGTCATAAGCTTTTGCGCATGCTTGATCTCCTGATCCTAGCCAATCCCGTGGCGTATCCTAGCCAATCCCGTGGCGTCTGGGGGTGGCAAGCAGGAGCCAGCCAATCATGGGACGATCCGTGTCCTTTTTTCCTATAAAAGCAGCTGCTTCTTAGTGCTTGCCCCTTCGCTTCCTACCCCCCCTTCAATCAAAGGCTCTCCATTAAAGTGTGATCTGGGAAGGATCTTCGAGTGGTGGTCATTCCTTCTCGCTGGTCGGAGCGCGCCGCAGAATGTGTGTATATAAATCATACATTTATGCCTTCACTCTTCATAACATATAGAGATGCAAAATCTGATGTCTGAAATGTTACAAAACTGTAAAATTGCATATTTAATCATATCTTATTGTACTAACATTATATGAAATGATACTGCATTTTTTGGTTTAATCATATCCATAGTGGAAACAGACCATACATACACCATGTTCTTCACTAAGGTACGTCATGTACTGGATCACACTCCATAAAGCCTTCTTTGAAACAATAATTCAGAACTAGCCTACTGACATTGTCACAGTACATTTACTACCTTCCCAAAGTGGACTCAGAGAATAAAGAGAAATGTCATTCCTTACCAATTACATGGGGGAAAAGATGACAGGACAATTACATGATTAAAATGAATTTTATGTCTGCTTCTCCATGCATGAAGCATGCATGCTTTCTGCTTGGTTTGTAAATAGTCTCTGAAGTACTTCTGAATCTATAACTCTCATTGCGGATTTTTTTTTCCCTTGAAACTGAAATTACTTATGAAAAAGATAGCTTCCATAGCTGTGAGCGAGAAATGAAGTGGAAATAACATGAAAGAAATTCAGAAAATATCTTGAACTGACTGAACTGCAAAAGACTGTTTCATGAATTTATGAAACTTCTAACACAATAAGAATATTTAGTTCCTTGATACAACATTATTTAAAAGTTTGAATTCAGGGATACTGGTTCATAAATAAATAAGAACACTGCATTAATTAAATATTTACAAGATGTCTGTTACATGCCTGGTATTTGACCCTAGGAACCCCTGTTTTTAGGTAAAGAGAAACAACTGACCAAGGAGATTGTGACTTGTAGCAAAAATTCTGTTAGTAATAATAGTAAAAATATAGTTTTTGACATATAGATCATTTAAACTGAGTGAAAAATTAGCCTATAGAAAATTGTAAACATTTGTATTTCATAGCACATCACCCAATGTCTCAAATTTTATCATTAGTCACAGACCAATTCACTAAAGCCTGTTTTGTTATTTTTTGTTTGTTTATGCTTTTGTGTTTTGCTTTTTATCTTTATAGTTTTTTATATCATTATTATCTTTAATTAGATACATTGTATGAGAGAATCTTATTATGGTACCACCAATTCACTCCTCCCTGTCCCAAACACACTGGGGCCCCTCCTAGGTGGGCATACTGGATCAGTCCATGGAGTAGGGGGTTATGAATAGCACAGGAGATAGGCAGGTGCCCCCCATTTTTGTATTGTTGCTGAGGGGGGCCATGTCTGGATATTCTCCCCCACCATGACTCTTATAGTCTTTCCACCTCCTCTTCCACTCAGTTCCCTGAGTCATGGTGGATGAGTTTCAAGTCAGCTTTATTGTTGAGATCTTAAGCGTCTCCTAATTCTGCTTTAAATTGTGTTGAATAGCACTGATGTCTGTCTCATTGACCTATCCTGGGTTATCTGACTCACTGTGATGATAGGTCTCTTGTTTCTCACACCACTCTCTCAAAGGTTAGATTTGAGGCCTACAGGATAAGTCTGTGGTGGTTCATCTCTTGCAGGGATGGATGTCCACCATCATCCTGTGGTTCGTAGGTGGAGTTGGATTGACCATGGCTCTCTCACTGCCTTCTGAAACATACAAACAGAATCTCCATCAGAGAGTGAGATCAGTATAGATTACATGAGACACACATTGCTAATTTGTCAAAATTCTATACGGAGTAGCCTCTCTGTAGTTCTCTGGTAGTAGGAATTTCCCCTTGGAGCCCAGGCATTTGGTCCCCATAGGAATTTTGCCCTGGATCTCAATTCCAGTTAAGGGTATTTTGTCACTGAGTGGATCTCTTGGCCAATTTGAAAGCCATTGATTATACCCTCCTAGGTTTTGGTGCCACTATTGCACAAGTGATCACTTCTTGACTCTCTGTTCTCTCTCATAAAGCTAAGTATTCAGCCTTCTCGTGACACTGGTCTGAATTTACCAGGCTATGCCCACACCTTCCATGAGACCTTATTGAATGAAAGTAAGAATTTTATGGTTTCAATTCATTATTACTTTAGTTTATTGTATAGGTAGCTCCCTCCCCTTCCATGCCCCCATTATTTCCACCCCCTTTTACAGTCTCTCATTTCAGTTGCCAGGTTTGCTTAGAGTTTAAGCTTAACCTGCTTATGAACCACATAATAGGGAGAATATGTGGCGTTTGACTCTCTGTTCTTGAATGAGTTGGCTAAGTATGATCTGCCAAAGTCAGGCCACATTAAGTTTTGTACTTGGATTTGACCACATCATAGGAAGTGAAATTTGAGCACAGTCCATGTTCTCTTCCCAGGACTGAGAGCTGAGAGTACTGTACTTATTCACACCTGCCTCTCTCTCTCTCTCTCTCTCTCTCTCTCTCTCTCTGTCTCTCTCTCTCTCTTTCTTCTTTCTAACTTGCTTTTCTTTTGCACTTAGTGGCTGCATGTCAGACCTGCTGTACAATCAGGAGCTTTGTCCTGAAGGTAACTGAGCCTTTGACAATCTGAGTCTCTAAGTAAAAACAAATGCAGTTGAGAACTTAGTATTTAATTTTGAATTATCTTGGACTGCTTAAGTGAGAAATAGCTTTTTGTTATGCTTTATGAATGATATTGGAATTCTAATTTTAAGTCATAATCCTAGGCTTACTAATAATAATTAGCCTGCCTCATTGTTTCTTCACAAGAACGGATGAATGGCATTTCTGTCAACAGAGTTAGAAACTGAACACAATAGATTGATATTATACCTTTTTCTGACCACTTACCAGAAAACCAAAATTAGATAAACAGAACAACCAGGAAATAGTTAATGTTGAAAAAGTTTAAAAAATACATCTGTGACTGTTCATAAATTTGCTCGTCAGAAGACTAATTTAGTCAGCAAGGCTATGTTCACTCACCTTAGGTACCTCAGAGATGGAAGAGCAGGTGTATCACAGCAACTGTGCATCAGAACTAAACATTTAAGCCTGTCTGTGTGACCTAACAGAAAATAAGGTGCAGCACACCACTGCCAAATCCTACTTTACACCAACCATCTTTCTTCTCCTTTACTGCTTATTAGCACTTCCACCAAATTGGTTAAAGAGAAGGGTCTGAAAGTATTGATCTATGGAATTGGTATTAGTCCCATCACCTCTCCCACATGGCCTCTATGGGCAATCAGTGTTGGTCTGTTTGGAACCCCTCTCTAGGGCATGAGTTGTAATTTGAGCAACTGAATGAGCATTGGCAGTAGCAGACAGGAGACTGCATTTACTGAGGGCTGGCAATGGAATTTAGCCCATGGATAGCATTTTCAAGACAGTGCTCAACCCAATTGTTTCAGTCAAGGAGAGATCTCCAGTATGACGAATCCCATATTGCACAAATCCGAAGAGCATTCACTAACTAAAACCAATGCATTCCTATTCTTTCAAATATTGTTTGCTTTCCGAAGGTGTTGGGTTTTTTTTTTTTTTCAACCACTTACCAAAATGTAGCTTCCTATTATGTCAAATAGAACATTTCCTGAAAGGATGTTTTCCTTTTCATTTTAATTGTTTTTTACTAAGAGTCTCATAGATCTCTACCAAAGATGCATTTTTAAATTTCCTAATCATTTTCAAAGACTAGCATTAAGATATTCTGTTTCATGAATCAAAATGTTAGAGTATTACTCTGAGGGCTTTTTCTTTTTTTTCTGCTGGATAATTGCCTCTCTATACAATTTGTTGTTGTAATATTACTATTGAATTCATGTTTTATGCAAGGTACTGTATTAGGTGCTAAGAATATAAGATATTAAAATGCAAAGTAGTTTTTATTTTTTATGAGAATAAACCATACAAACAATTGCACTGAGACTTGACAGTATGAGAATATTGCTTTAGAGGTAAATGTTCTATGTGAGCACTTTTAAGAAGTGAGGCATTATGATTTTTGAAAAAAAGTAATTTATGTCACTTACTTTCTGAGGATATTATCTCAATCTAGAAATATAAACTGAATATTAGTAATACTAAGCAAACATTTTTAATTGGCATGGAATGTTTTGGTCAGCTAATGACATATTTTGATTGTAATTTGTTAGCTTAATGACAGATTAAAGAGTATAGATTAGTTAAATGTCCTTGGTTTTATCATAATTGTAAACTTGTTTAGTGTTGAGTCACAATTACTCACCACAGGCCAGAGGTTTCATTAATGCTGTGAATCATCAAGAATAAGTTTGTTAAAGATAAATGTGAGTGTGCTCACTGCATTCATAAGCTTTCTTCAAAGAATCATGCCATTTATTGAGTGAAGATCTCAACTACGGAAAAAATTATTTCAATGAAAGGTCAGCTTTTTTATTTACATATTTTATAAAAATTAAATAAAATTGAGGAAATATTTTTGAAGTGGAAAACTTATAGATCATTATGGAAATATGCTTATATGAGGGACTGGCATTTGTAGAATTTAGTGTATAACTACACTGTAGGGTTGCATCTAGCCCAGTTACTATCAATTTTTAGCTATTTTAGGCAATAAAGTTTGATATTTTAAAAAATACTAAGGAATGTAGTAGTAAGATTTTATTTTCTTCCATTTTCAACAATATAACTCTCTGATATGAAATCTTTATACAAAGGATTCCACATGAATAATGCTAATTAGTACATGTTCTTATGTTTTTCCCCTTCTCTCCAATGTATTGGACATGTCTTTCCTTTTGAAACATAACTTTAGGGAGTGAAGTTCAAGAGATGACCAAGATTCTACATCTTTAGGAATTGGAGTAAGGAGTCTTGTTTTCCTTACACATTAAAACATGTCTGCCTATAAAACCATATTGACAAGCAGGCAAGGACTGACTCTCACTTACGGCAGCTACATTGCACAAATTAATTGTACTCGAAGCTTATATTTTCTTTGGATAATCCATAGCATTTCATATTAATAGGACTTTGTCAATCTCCCTATGATAATATTTTAGAATAAGGATCCAAAATTGAATTATTTGACTTCCTCATTGAAGAAAAATTCTCCTGATTTATAATTGTCTAATTAAATCTGTCTTATTGTCTTTTCAGAAATATTTATTGGGAATAAAGTGAAATGTAAAGGACATAGGCAGAATCAAATAGTGTTTTTTTTAACTATTCATCTAATTGGGGATATATATCCAGTGGCTCTTCTATTCTTTGTCTCTTCACATCAGCAGTAAGGACATTGGAAAGCAGTTAGAGGGAAAGAGCCCTCTTCTCTAAACCCCTCCAATGCTAAAGTTCGAGAGAGGATGAAAGACATTCCTCTTTGGGATGTATATTTGTTCACTCTTTGAAACAGTTGAACAGTCATCACTGTACCCTGTATTATAGGAGTCAGAAAACTGTGTGTGCATTGCAAAGATGTTTATTCCAAAATCATTTTTAAGAGAATACAATAGTAGAAAACTAATTTCTGTAACTTCAGTGGGTTCCATATTCAGTATTAGCGCATATGCTTCAGGGAGAGGAATGCTGAACTCCATGTACAATGGAAAAGGGAAAGTCGCCATCTTTCCAACATGTCGCCTGCAGTCTCACAAGGATAGACCAATTGCATCTTTATTTTATTTTTTGTGATCATCATGTTACTAGTTTGTGAAATTAAACACTAGTCAGTTTCACATAGAATTAAAAGGATAGTTGCCATAAGGACACCTTAACACAATGAAAGATAAAATACCTCTTTTTAAAATTAATATCTTTAATATGAATAGGTATATACATTGTGTGAACAAATCTTGTGAAGGTGTCCCCATTTCCTTCCTCTCTGTCCCCTACCCACTGAATTTTAACCGTTAACAATTTCAATTAGTCATTAATGTGGATAAGAATTAGTGAAAGAGGAATATATCAAGCTTAAATCCTCTCTTGTATGAATCGTGCAATCACTAGATTAATAGAATAAGTTTATAAATGAGTTCACTTATAGTACATGAAAATAACTTTAACATAATGCACGCCTTTTTCTGAGTCAAAATAAGTAAGTATTTAAGAATCAGACACTACAAATTGAATGTCAGTGGTACTGAAGTTTTATTGCTTATTAGCATTATATTATTGATTTATTTTACCTCTCATTGCCTCCTGTTTCTTACATTAAAATGTGATAAAATATAAATGCAACTGCCTTGAGATTAAATGAATTAGTAGATTGTGATAGTTTCTTTTCTTTTTGTAGGAATTAATCCTAATGACCAGATTATTATTTTTTAATACTTATTCTGACTCATGTATTTGGAGGTTTCATTCCAATAGGTTAGGGTTAGGGTTAGGTTGGCCACATGGATATTAGACCTCTGGGAACACAGCACATCATGGCTAGAAGCACATGATGAAGAAAAATGTCCTGATGTCTGGGGAGAATTAGAGAATAAAAGCACAGGAGACTCCATCACCTCCCTGAAGGGGAAGCTAATATCACCTAAATCTCCTCCACTGTTCTTAAAGACCTCAAATGATACAGATTTTGTTTGGTTCCTCTCAAGGGGAATATGAATTTTTTGAGGGCAAGATCTGACTATGCTTCAATATCATCAGTGCTTAAAAGTACTTGCCTCAGTTTATTGTTTAAATCTATATCTGGTGACTAAAGAGAAATGAACAAGTGAAATTCCTCATGTCTGGTTTTATGATGACCACCATATGGAATAATACATTCCTGAACCTTCACTGACCTTCCTTACTTGGTCAACAATAGATGGATTGCTTACAGTATGATAAAGAAAATAGCCTTTTATTGTTACTTTCTTAGGACACTTCCCTGCTTGCAATTTTTTTAAATCCAGAGTTTAAGAATATGATCCACACATTGTCATGTTTCTCAGCTATAGTCAATTTCAGCTTCTTTTCTTTCTTTCTTTTTTTTTTTTTTTTACTTTATTGTCCATAATGAGTTACAACATTTAGTGGGCAAACAATGAGTTGTTATCCCCAATTCCCCACTGCCCTCCCCTCCCCCCTCCACTGGATAACCTCCTCCATGGGTCGTCTGGATCAGTCCTTGTGACAGGGGACCATGGACAGCCTAGTATTCAGCCAGGTTCTCCTGGTCATGCCTCTGGATAGTCTCCCCCACCACGGCTCTCACAATCTTTCTGGCCCCTCTTCCGCTCAGTTCCCTGAGTCGTGGTGGGTGAGTATTAAGGCTGCTTTAAGGTTGTGATCTTAGGGGTCTTCGTGTCGAAATTGTTGGTTTATGTTCCACTGGCTAATCCTGTGTTGATTTAATGGCTGGGGCTGTGAGCCCCTTGTTCATCTCCTCTTTCTCTGCGGAGTTGCATTTGGATCCTCCATTGTATGGCTGTGGTGGCCCCTCTCTTGCCAGAATCTCAGCTATCGGCCTACGGTGGTTGGTAGGGTTAGATGGGCCCCAGCTCTCTCGCTGCATCCTGAAAAATACGAACACAATCTCCATCGGAGAGTGAGATCAGTGTAGGTTAACAAATATACACAATTCTGGATTACCTAGATTCTATTTTTAGTAGTCTCCCAGTCACTCGCTCCCATAGTGCATCTTGTTTTGGGAGCCCAAAAGTACGGGATCCGG
>PVHP010049748.1:0-12012 GCA_004024765.1 Zapus hudsonius
GAACGGGACCTGCTGCCTCAAGCTCTGCCACTGGGCCTTCCCTCCATGATGGACTGGCTGAAATAAACTCTTCCTCCCTTAAACTGATTTTTGTGGATATTCTGTCCTACCAACAAGAAGTTGGCTACTACACCCTGCATTGACAAAAGGTCAGAGTCCCCTCCTTTGGGGAGAGAGCATAGACCCCATGCCACCACTCTGCCCTTTCTCAGATTCTCCACCATGTGGGAGTTACTTTCCCTCCTTCTGTAACCACAGCATTCTAGCCACTTGTAGAGAGCTGTTTATCCAGGGAAGAAAGGGAAGGGCCATTGACCCTCCCCAAGCTGGAGGATGAATCAGGCTGGAAAGATCTGTCAAGGCCTCCTGGAGCAGGAACCATAGCCTGACATAGCTCCTGCTTCTTCAGGTCACAGGCATTTCTCATTATGGCAGTTGAAGAATTTTGTTTTGAACTTTCTCAGAAAGGATCCCAAAGGAAGGAAGACATGGAGAAGCAGACAAATAAAAACAGTCTCTCCTTCTCCCTGCTGGGGGTGGGGGGTGGGGGCGGGAGCTGGTGTATGACAGCTCTGATGTGCTGACAGGGAAACATCTCAGTAAAAAGTAAACAGATCAGCCGCCCTCAGGAACAGGAATAGGCGAGAGGCCTTGGCGCTAATCCATAAGGAAGCTTTGACAGGTGTGGGAGAGCTCAAAGCCATCTATAAGCCAGAATTCTTAGGGCTCAAAGAAGTGGTTTAGGGCTTGAATCTTAAACTACATAAGCTTGGCAGATGGTCTGGTAAGCACTCTTAGTTTATAAAGAAGTAACTGGTGGTTGTGGTGGTTTAGTGTTTAGAATTAAGCCTCCCACTTAGTCCCCAGCTGGTGGAGCCTGGATGGAGGAGGTGTGCCACTAGGATGAGCTGCTTTGGGACTGCATAGTTCACCCCTTGGCAGTGTAAGGGCTAGCCCACTCTGAGCTTCCTTCCTTCCTGCTGATGTGGAGCTCTGACCCAGGCTTCCTGCTCAGCCCTGATATGCTTTTCCCAATATGATCTCCTTTTGAAACTATGAGCCCTTTCCTTCCATTAGCTGCTTCCGGTCAGGTGTTTTCCTAGCAAAAAGATGGTAACATGGCTTCTGCAAACTTAGTATGGTGGAAACCAAAGCCTGTATCTCCTTCCTCCCTGACTTCACCACTACCACACAGAAACAGAATAAAATAGTGGTTATCAAAGGGGTGCCATGGGCATTTATTATGTTAGATGAGTAAGTTCTAGAGAGTTAATGTGCAACATTGTGCCTGTTCTTAACAGCACATTACTGTACATTTCAAGTTTGTTAAGTGGGGTGATATCATGTTAAGTATCCTTGCACACAGAGAGAGAAAAAATAGCAGCAGCACCCCCTCAAAGATAAAAAATAAATGGGCTGGAGAGATGGCTTAGTGGTTAAGGCATTTGCCTGCAAAACAGAAGGACCTGAGTTCGATTCCCCAGAACCCATGTAAAGCCAGATGGACAAGGTGGCACATGTGTCTGGAGTTTGTTTGCAGTGGCTGCTGCTCCCATTCTCTCTCTGTCTTGCCTCTTTCTCTCGCTCTCTCTTAAATAACTAAATATATTTAAAAAGAAAAAAAAGACACAGGGACACTCTGGAAAGCACTAGTCCAGCTATGTCTTTTATTTTGATCGTGTGTGGGAATTATGGATTTTTGTACATGTCCAAACTCCTCAAATTGTGTACATCCCATCTGTGCTATTATATCCCAACAAAGCTGGACTCACAAAGATTTCTCATCAAAGGTGTGGAAGATAGTCTGATACGGTGCATTGAAAGGCCTTAAGAACAGGACTGAGGATTCACTGAACAGTAGGAAGTTCTGTCTGTTCTGACTGCAGACCATGGAATTTCCAGCCTGGAATTTTTGGATGGGCCCACTCTGCAGTTGTCACCTCCCTAGCAAGCTCCCACTTTCATGTTACTTAATTCTATGCAGTAAATATGTCTCTTCTCTCTCTTTTTTCTTTCTTCTTCCTTCCGTCCTTTCTTTCTCTTTCTATCCATCTATCTACCATCTATTTCTAATCTTTGTAGAGACAGACATATAGATCTCTCTCTCTCTCTCTCTCTCTCTCTCTCTCTCTCTCTCTCTCTCTCTGGGGTAAAATCTCAGATACATGTTTGGTGAGTGAATGGCAAAGGCCTTGGCACTATACCCTATAGTTCCACATCTTACTTCTGCCAAAACGTTTTAAATAGCAGGATTAGTTTTTTTCCTTTCTTCTTTCTCTTTTACCAATAACCAACTAATCCAAAAAAGTCTGACTTCTCCCAGGTTATGAACATACTTACATACATTTAAAAGTCTCTTTAATAATAGGCATTCTTTAAAATAGTCCAGAGTGATTAATTTAGAAGAAGCTTATTTAAAGTGTGAAAGGTAACTCAAGAACACCAAATGAAATGGTAATAGGCTCAGTAATAAAGGAATAAAACTGTGTCCTGAGGCTGGAGAGATTGCTCAGTGGTTAAGGCACTTACCTGAAAAGCCTAACTATCTGAGTTTGATTCCCAAGTACCATATAAAGCCCCATGCACAAAGTGGCACATGCCACATGCAAATGGAGTTCATTTGCAGCAGCTAGAGGCTCTGGCGTGCCCATTCTCTCTCTCTCTCTCTCTCTCTCTCTCTGCTTATAAATAAATAAATAAATAAATAAATAAAACCTGTGTTCATATATATATATGTATATATATTTTGCTTAGGCTAGATTGGCTTTCTAATTGCAATTTTGGAGAAATCAAATAATATCTTATCATTTTATGGAACTTAATAGAATCAATTGTATTTCTGCCTAACTATTATTAAGGATTTGTGAGATTTCACACAATTTGATGTTCTGAATGGCTTCTTTTGTGTGTAAAAAATCAGTAACAACCTTTGACACACAATTAGGTTAGTGGTTTGCTTGAGGCTGTAAACATCTATGAAGTGAATATCAAATCTATATATTAGGTTGTTTGGAGGTTAGGACTTGGCTGGCTTCATACATGGGAAGAGGGCCTAAGCTTTCTCAATTATTTGTTCTTATTTTACCATCAGTGTTCATAGCAGACTTGGCATTTGCTCCCTAATGCTGAAATTCATCTCTATGCAATGCCATGGTACTGAGAAGCTGCAGGTGTCGGCGGGGCGGGGGTGGTCAGCACTAAGGTCACTAGCATCCAAGGTAGGAGGAGAACAATGGAACTGAAATCCTCAAGGTCCATGTCATGTGAGCTCGAGGGAAGTAGGAGAGCATGCACAGAGGGAGCATGAAGGTCACGGCCACACTACAAAGTAGCTACAGTGACCTGTGGATGTGCATAGAAGAATCCATTTACATTTTTCAAAGAGGGGTTGGAGAGATGGCACAATGGGAAAGGCTGCTTGCTGAACAGGCATCAGCACATAGGCTTAATCCCCAGAAATCATGAAAAAGCCTGAAACTCTAGCAGCAAGGGAGGGAGGCGGGTATTGCATGGGTACACTCCTCTGCACACACCACATACCATAAACATATACACCAAAAAGTGAAACATAGAAGAAAATAGTTTTGCAAAGAAATAGCTGAAACATTGGTTTTAAAGGAGTCAGAAATCTTGTTTTAGGGGATGGAGCATGACCAAGTAAAACCTAAATTCTACCACTAGTATTTAAGAGTACGCCATTAAGGTTTAATTCCACAGAACACCTTGTTAAGTAGTTAGTACTTGGTCATCTACTAACTCCTTTTTTCTTCTTTTTTTATCTTTCTTTCTTTCTTTCTTCCCTCAATCTTTCTTTTACTTTACTTTCTTTTTTCCTTTTTTTTTTTTTTTTGGCCTGACCTGTCCTCATTTTCTGACCCTTGCCCTAAGAAAAAGCAAGGAGCTTGTTGGGCATGAACTATCAATGCCATGGGAGAGCTTGTCTGCTATCTTGGATGGAGTTATATCAATTTTCCTATCAGCACCATGTGTTAAGACTGATGTTGCTTCCTCTAGCCCTGAAACTCAGATCATCTGTTCAGTGGGAGTGGCATCTCCAAGTAGAAGCTTCCTTTGCAGGCCAGGGTCCAACTGCTTGCTGTTTCTTACACTGCTCTGTCCACAGAATCCAGGTTCTGATGATCGACTTCACTTTTTCCTTTAAATCTTCTTCCAATGAACTTCCCCCCCCCAATTTTCTCACTATCTTTGCTGTAATGGGATAAAGCTTCATTTTCTAAAATTAGAGATTTGGTTAAAAATATCTACACTTCCAAGAGAGAAAACTTTTGATGCTCTGAGAAGGAAATTTTGTGGTCTGGGATGCTAGCACACGAAGTCATTCAGAATTCCATTCACATCTTCTTTCTTTCCCTAGGTAACTGAGTTATCATCCCCAAGTCATGTTGGGGAGGCCTGCCTTTGTTTACCCAATTTGTTCATTCCTAAGGTGGGCATGGTATTGTGATCATTCATTTTGGCTGGTAGGAGGGGGGTGTTAGAAGGAGATTACGATCACGGTTTGTTGTGTATATGCATCGTGGTTTTCAATAAAACATTTATTTTTTAAAAATGGAAAAGCACCTGGGGCCAAAAAATAAAAATAAATTTGATAAAAATTAAAAACACCTATAGCATTAGCAAGGTTCACCTCTGGATATACCTGTTAGGGCATTTCCAGGGAGGATTAGTGGAGGGTTTAGGACATGCCCTAAATATGGGTAACACCATCCTATGGGCTGGGATCCAAGGTTGAAAACAAAGAAAGAAGGGGGAATGGGCAACATGAGTTCACCAGCAGCATTTATGTTTTTATTTCCTGACTGTGGGGATAATGGAACCAATCACCTCCTGCTTCTGCCACACCATGCCTACTATGATGCCTTGTAGTGTTTTGAAATATCAAAATAATAAACACTTCCCTCCTTAATTACTTCTTATCACCAGGATGAGTCTCTCTCTCTGACACACACACACACACATACACACACACACACACACACACGCACACACACGCACATGCGCACTCACACGCATACGTGCACATACACATGCATGTGCACACACATGCACACGTGCACACACATGCACACGTGCACACACAGACACACAGGTACATGCACATGCACACATACACAGAATTCATCAACTGCAGTAGACTAGTGCTGGCAATGAGCCTTCTTCCTTCAAGATGCTGATAAGTCAATGAAGGAGGAGGTGGACATTCAGATGACTATGAATGATGCAAACTGGAAATGCCAATAACAGAGGAGGGTACTAAAGGTCGGTCATCTGGGAGTACACACTGCACATAGTCAGAGACAGCTTCCAAGAGCAAATCAGAAAGTAGCACCTGGTAAATGGCACATGCAAATAAAACATCTCTTTATCTTATTTACAGAGAACAACTGGCTAACGTCCTGACCTCTCCTGAGCATAATGTGAGGGTAGCTAGAACAGAGAACAACACTGGGTATCTAAACAGACAAGTAGATTACGATATTCCTGTGTTTTTGTTTACATGCCAATCTGCACAGAACCGCAATGTGTTTTTACCCAGTTGAGCCTCTCCTGTTCTCAACATGAACTCCAGAGGCAGTGCAAGCATCTTCACGCCTTCCTCTGCAGGGTCTTGGCTGTGCTATGGAGAGGTCCTGTCAGCAGGAGGGTGTGGATGTTGTGGTGAAATGAGGATGGCCTTAGAAGGCACAGACTTGGGTCCCCATGTGGCATTTAATGTTCCACTGAATTATGTGGTGAGTCACAGCCATCACATAGACTGAATGCTTTTCTTTAATTTCTCTACCAAACATACATTAGTACATTGCCTTTAAGTTCAGCCACACACAAGTTCTCAGGATATGGGCAGAATGCAATGAAGATATAATACAAACTGCTTCTAGCTTAGTTCCTGACACTTGGCTTCCCTCTGAAAGCTTATGAAATGCGCCTCTACGGGCTATGTTTCTCACAGCGTCCTGGTATTCCAAAGCCCCATGAGGAAAGTTCCTGAAGCTCAGCTTATAGCACTGTAAGGCCTCCCTAGCTCAACGTTCCAAACCCTTTCATAGTCCTTCCACAAACCAGCTCCATAGGCCAGTGAATCACTGTGTCAGCTTTATCATAGCGATGGCCCCATTTCTTGGTAAGAAATGTTTATCCCTGCTTTACTCGTTTCTGGGACCAAATACTTGATTAGGAGCAGCTTGAGGAAGGAAAGGGTTTATTTCAGCTTATGGCTTCAAGGAAATGTATTCCACATGATGTGAAAGGTATGATAACAAGAGCAGGAGAGCAGATGATCACATTGTGAGACAGTGAGGAAGCCGAGAGAAAACAAGAAGTGGGGCCAGGCTTAAAGACCCCAGGATCTGCCCACAGCGACCCCCTTCCTCTAGCACGGCTCAGTCTCTTAAATGTTCTACAAGCATCCCAAACAGTGCCACCAGCCAGGGACCAAGTGTTGAGACAGTATGGCTAAGGGGGACATTCTGCATTCAAACCCCAACACTCATCAAAGACAGACAGAGGTGCCCAGGGAAGGACTCTAGATGTGTTTGCTTTATCTTGCTAGCTCACATACCTGTGTTTTTCTGGGTGGCAGCCAAGCTTGGAGATATTCCACAATGAAGTGTGCCACTCTTTGAAGCTTTCATCAGAGATTTATGAACTTGGGAGGCTTGGCTAGTTCAGATAAGCCTCAAAGATCCCCAAATGCTTGTTCAAACCTTTGCAACTTCACACCTCAATAGTCTTTGGGAAGATTGAAACCCCGTGGCTGTGTGGGCAGAGTGAGGAGTCAGATTTTGACAGTGGCTTTTGCCTCAAGCTTTCAATGAAAAATCCATCTTCATTACCAGAGTAACTCTTGTTAGTTCAGACTGTATCACTCTTTTACCAAGATCATGGGTGTAAGGACTATCTGAGGACCTGGTAGTTGATCTGGGGACTGAGAAAACTTCCTTATGTGAATTGCATGCGTGAATGAATTCCTTAGTCAGCAAAGAGGTATTCAACAACACAGGGCAGTCTAATTGGTTGTTGTGGCATGATATATATATATATTTCAGCAGCTGATGAAATATATATATATATATATTTCAGCAGCTGATGAAATATTGTTATTAGGAGCTTTTGAAATGATGGACTCTCTTTTATTTCTCTTGCTCCTCCTCTCCCACCTCCTATTTTATATCCATGCCTCTATTTCTTTGTGCATTTCCTGTAACTATTTAAAAAATTGGGGGGGAGGGCCTCAGCAGTTAAGGCACATGCCTACAAAGCCTAATGACCTGTTCAATTCCCCAGTACCCATGTAGAGCCAGATACACAAAGTGGCACATACATCTGGAGTTTGTTTGCAGTGGCTGGATGCCCTGGCTGTACAGTCTCCCTCTCTTCTCTCTGACTCTCACTGCTTGAAAATAAATAAATAAAATATAATTTTAAAAAATTCTTTGGGCTGGAGAGATGGCTTAGCAGTTAAATTCACTTACTTGCTAAGCCTGATAGCTTGATTCCCCAGTGCCCACCTAAAGACAGATGCACAAAGTGACACATGCATCTGAGTTTGTTTGCAGTGGCACAAAGTCCTGGTGTGGCCATTCTCTCTCTCTCATAAATAACAAAAAATTAAATTTAATTCTTTTATTGAGAGAGAGAGAAAGAGAAAGAGAGAAAGAGAATGAGTTTCAAAGTCAGAGGTCACCACTCCCCAATTTCCTCATAAAATACTGGGTATAGGGGCTGTGTAATAAAAACTTGTCCTTTTCCTTAACTCTGAATTGCAGCTAATACAGTCAGTTAGGAAGTCATTGGCTAAATCCTATAATTATCTCATGTAATCATCTTGGTAAATCTTGAGGCAGGAGTCAGTAAGCACATTTTGAAGGAAACTGGCACCTGTGGATTTAATTTTCCTGAAGCTGCCAACTAGAAAGTGGCAAAGCTGAAACATAAACTTTGTTCTCTTGGAGAGTTTGTTTTGTTTTGTTTTGTTTTGTTTTTCTCTATCACACTGCTTTTTGTTCACTACTGAATAAACTTTTCAATTGCGTATCTGCCATGTTTTGTGTAACTTTGAGCATTGTTTACATGACAATTGAGACACAATCCTATTTCACCATAATTTTATAAAGTCATTCCACCCCAGTATTTACCAAACCCCAGAATAGTTTCTATAGAATTCTCTGATTGGGTTAACTGCCTGTCAGCAGTTTAGAGATACAAAGCATTTTCAAGAAAAGAATGATATAATCAGACAGCAAGTTAGAAACATCATAGTGGCTGTAAAGTGCCAAATGAATAAGGAGGCGAGGGGAATGGAAGCCCATTCAGAGCTCAAGGTAAATCTGTGACTGTGGGAAGATTAGAAAGGGACCTAGTAAATGGGAACAATAGGTGTTGATATCTAAGCAAGAGCTGAGAAGAAAAGGAGGAAGAAGAAAGTGAAGATCACCCTCAATGAAGCAGCATCAATAATTGCAGTGTTCAATTCAGTTAGGAATTCCAAGTACTGATTTGAGGACCAAGTGACAGGTTAGCATTTGGCCACAAAAGTCCCAAATTTTGACCTCTGATAAGCACCATGATTCTAGGATCCCATGACAGGTAATCACTGTTTCTTCTAGCAAAATGCCTGTGTCTCTGTTTCTAAGTGAATCATGCTGCTCGTGGTTTATTGATTGCTGTAATTTGATGCCTGGAGACAACCCCCTGTTGTGTCCCCAGGAGGAAAAGATGCTTGAAGACCCGGAAAAGAACAGATGATTCCATTTGTATGGCTTAATCGGCCTGGAAACCACAATCTGGCAAATTGGCATCACTGAGCCCAGCCAAGAGGAAGTCTTGGCTCTGCCAGCAACTTGATTACTCTGTGCTTCTAGATAAGCACTTACTCATTTCTCTACTTTAATTATTGCCTGCTGCAACCATCAAAGGTACACAGGACTAGAAAGTTATTTATTGATCTATTTATTATTTGGAGAGAGAGAGAGAAAGAGAGAGAGAGAGAGAGGAGAGAGAGAGAGAGAGAGAGAGAGAGAGAGAGAGAGAGAGAGAGAGAGAGAGAGAGAGAGAGGAGAGAGAAGATAGGAATATGGGTGCACCAGGGCCTCTAGCTGCTGCAAATGAACTCCAGGGGTACATGCACCAACCACTTTGTGCATATGGCTTTACATGGGCACTGGGGAATCAAACCTGGGTTGTTAGGCTTTGCAGACAAGCTCCTTAACTACTCAGTGGATAGTTCTCAGCTGGAGCTATCTCTCCAGCACAGAACTAGAAAATTTTTAAGAAAGTGGACAAAACAGATTCTAGAAGCAGAGGGAAATTTATACCTTTGATCTAATCAGAAAAAATAATTCACACAAAACAATCTTGTCATATGTCCAAGAAAATAGTAGATATTTAATTGGACTAACCACTCATCTTTTTGGCATTGTAAAAGAAACTCAGGCATCCCAGTCAGATTCATAAAAATTGTTGTAGACCTCTTGCTTTATCGCTGTGGTGGTTTGAATGTGAAGTATCCACCATAGCTTCATGTATTTGTGAGCTTCAGCTGCATGCTCCATCTTTGGAAGGTGGAGTCTTGCTGGAGGAAGTGTGTTACTGTGGATAAACTTTATTAGTCCAGCCCACAGGATGTTCAGAGCTCACCCACTCTTGCTGCTGCCTCCCTGCAGATGTGACACCATGTGAGGCCACACCTCTGCTCTGATATGCTTTCTTTGTCACAATATAACTTCATCTCCGGGACTGTAAGCTTTCCTTTCATGTGTTGCTTTTGGTTGGGTGTTTTTATCACAATAAGTAGCTATTATAATCACTATGACTCATCTTGGTCTCTATCTGCCCTGGTCTCGTGTCCACAGTATTTCATTGGCTGGCATGGGCTCGACATCCAACTTATCCTGGAGTACACTAGCAAAAAACCTTTGGTGCTCAGGACTTCTCAGAGCCTTTGCTACTCTTTGGGATGTAGTACCTATCACATCTGATCCAGGTCTGGATCCTGGTCCCTCATTTGAAATTGGCTTCTGACTGGGACTGCAATGTAGATTTATTCCAGATATTCTCTAAATGACTAGAAACCAAGGCTAGGGTCATCTAATTTATTTTTTAAAAAAGACAAAATTGTATTGGAATCATTGATGAATGGGCAAAGTACTTGCTGTACAAGCATGATGACATGAACTGGAACCCTAGAATCCATGTAAAATTCTAGGTGTGTTTTCATGTACCTCTAATCTCAGTGTGGGGAGGTGTAAGCAGGGAATCCCTGGGGATCACTGGCTAGTTATTGAGATGGATTGATGAGCTAGTCTAGGTTCTTGTCTCAAAGAATAAAGTGGAGAGTAAGTGGGGAAGACCCCCAATGTTGACTAATGCCTCCACACACATGTATATATATATATATATATATATGTATGTGAAGGTGCAAAAAAGAGATTTATTTTTTTTATTCATAGTGATGGTGTTTGTATCTCTTAGCCTTTCTGTCTAGATTCATCCACCAGTAATGGCCAATTATGATGCTTCCACATTTAATGTGTGAAGGATAGTTTTGAGCTTCTCAATAAAATGAGGAAGCTAAAAATTCATATAAGTTGTTTGCCTAAAACTGCTGCCATTGATGCTCTATTTGTCAAAAAGAATCACTTCTCCTCTTAAACAACAGTCATTCTAGGCAGCCTGTGGAGAGGAATACTTCCCTAAGACATAAAGATGGATTCTACGAATTAGCCAAGAAGACGGACTATTCTTTCATCCAGATAAAGTCACACACATTTGCAAGATGGACAGGCCGAGAGCCACAATTTTGCCAGTGTTAAGAAGGGTCACTGACCTATCTCATCAAGTTTATTACCCAAGTAATTGAACTTTTCTTCTCATTCAATTTCCATCACTGGACAAACCAATAGCTTCATTTGTCTTTGAGGAGATGGAAAAGAGCTTCTCTCCTAGGAAGTGTAAATCCATCTGTTCACAGATGGGAATGGCCCTCCTTGTAACAACCTAATGAATAACTACTCTGGGCAGCCAACAGAGGTATGGGAACCTAATTAGACATTTATCCTGATGTCATAACATTTAATATGTTTCAAAGACTTTTTAAAAAAAATAAATGGACCCAAGTTTCCATCTAAATTTCACTCTACATATCAAGGTTATAATTTGGAAAAGTAAAAAACAAACAAACAAACAAAAAAAAAACAACAACCTAGAATCTATTATGCCATACAGTAGCAAAGCATTTTAAGAGTTCATTTTACAGAGTACTCATTCTATGGCTTATTTCAGAAAGCACCAGTTCTGTGAGAGGTTAATAGGTATTAATAAAAAACATAAGAGAGGACTGGATTTTCAAATAAGTTTGGGTTACTATGGGAAATAGAAGCTAAACAATTTTCTCTCTTATCAGAACTCTAACAACTTTTGCAATGCCAGTGTGCAGGGCACATGACTGGGGTGAAGTACATTACCTAACCAACAGTACAAAACTTAAGGAAACACTCATACTCAGGGCCCTGTCAGTACAGGATTGCACTTGCAGGAAGCTGGGAGTGACTGCTTCCTTCAATTCTGTACCCTCTTATTTGCTTTGCTCTGGCAAGGCCTCGCTCAGGCGCACTGTGGATAATTTTCAAGATTAGGCATAATATATAATCTTCCCATAGTTATTTGGCCAAGGGACTTGTATGCATGCATTTAGATAATACTACTTTTGAGATTGGTTCTTGTGAAAAGGATTTTGAGGATTCAATTCATTTTTCACAAATTCAGTGAATTCTATCGAGTCTCTGCTATGTGTTCAATAATGACCCAGCACTGAGGCTATGAAAATGTCAGTAGCTCTTTTCTTTCAAATGTTGTAGGACAGTAGGAAAAACTATCCCAGATAAATCAACCATATAACCTAGGAATTCCCATGCTAGATGGTGAATTTAATGTGAAGTACTGTGGCTTAGGATCCCTTAGCGCTTACCTTCTCATTGCTAGATAAGACATCTG
>PVHP010049749.1:0-12059 GCA_004024765.1 Zapus hudsonius
GGAAGACCCCCCAGGCTGCTCAAGGGGCAGTCAGAGAGGAAGACCCCCCCCAGGCTGCTCATGCAGTACTTGGAGCTACAGTGCTGGCCTCTCGGGAGGGCACTACCTGCTTTAGCTGGGTGGTTCTCTGTCCATCTTCTCAGCTTGGATAGAGGTTCCTCCCTTTGCTGGCCTCTTGGATCATCCAGTCTCTGGGCAGATACTGTTCCCTCTTATCTGAGGCAGCAGGGAGGGAGTCCTCAGCACCCTCTCTGTTCCACTGCCAGGCACCACCAAGGCTTCTCTGGTCCAGTGCCCATTTCAAAAATCAGAGCAAGAGAGGCTTGGGTCCTGGCTTCTAGCTCCAGGTCCACTCACACCCCATAGGTGATTTGACCAAGTCTGTACATGCCTGCAGAATGAAGGTGAATCGGTCAAATCAGTGCCTCTCTCTTTTGACCTTGTGCAGTAATGTCCCGGTGGTGAGCTTGATAAAGGCAGGCTATGGCTCCATGTGTCCCAGGCATGACCTTGAGTTTTGCTGGGCTCTCGGGGGAAGCTTCTGCAGAAGCCTGGGTCCAGTGTGCTCTATGGAACTTTCTGTAGAGGTAGAAATGATCCATATTTGTGTGCTCTATTATGGCAGCCACTGGCCACAGGTGGTGTCTGAGCACTTGACATGTAGCTGTTTTACTCAATTTTAATTAATTAGTGTGTCAAGTGGTTACTGTGTTGGATGGCACAGTGAAGATAAGTTCTAAGATTTGTCATTGACCAGCTGGGTGGATTTAGAGAGGTCATATACTGTCTTAGAATCTCAGTTTTACCATTAGTTTTAAAAAAAGAAATTGGCTGGATGTGGTGGTATACGCCTTTAACCCCAGCAATTGGGAGGCAGAGGTAGTAGGATCACTGTGAGCTCAAAGACATCCTGACACTACAATGTGAATCATAGTGAATTCCAGGTCAGCTTGGGCTAGAGTGAGACCCTACCTCAAAAAGCAAAACAAAAAAATCAAAAAAGAAAGAAAGAAAGAAAGAACAGGAAAGTATAACTTCCTATCTAACCTTGGTAGGTTGCTAAACATAATTTATAGGCTAGATAGACATGTGCTATGTAGTAATTTATTCTTATTACTGTTGTTATTATACATGAGAGACGTGGGGACATTGGAGTCAGACATACTTGGTTAAAAATCCCATATCTAGCACTTTCTGGTTTGGGGTTCTCTGAGCTTCTGTATTACCACCTATAAATAATAATTTCTAGGATTGTTGAGAGAATTAAATATTTTAAAGGTTAAGCAGTCACTAACCTGATGTGTAAGATTCAGTAGGTGCTCAACTAATGCTAACAAGCACAATGGAGCCATCCTGCAAGCCTGAGATTCAACTCCTGGATGGTGCCCTTGTTAGCCATGCATGTCTTTGGGCTAATTATTTAATCTTTCCTTCCTTATGAAAAGGGGTTCATGTAGGCCAGGTTGGCCTCAAACTTGCTACATAGTTGAAAATGACCTTGAACTTCTTACTCTTCTGCCTCTACCTCTGGTGCTGGTATTACAGGCATGAGCCACCACACCCAGATTAGGCAGTGCTGGGGATCAAACCTGGGACCCTGTGCATGCTAGGCAAGCACTCTACCAATTGATCTACATCCCCAGGCAACTTCTGATCTTCAGATGTCAATTTCTGATCTTCAGATGTGTTCTGCGCTAAGTCAGAGATCATGTGATTAGAGTAGAGGTGATATTTCAGGGGTCTGCATATGGAGGCCAGTGCAAGGGAGACACACGACAAGGGAATGAGCACATGTTTACCAACTGGGTGTTGGAAAGGATACAGAGGGTCTGGACCAGGGTTATAAATATGTGAATTGTCTGTTTTTAGGGTTGTTGAGGAGCAAAGGAAAGTCATGTGCCAAGGGCCAAGTGTGACTCAAAGCATGGCTGTCTCCTTTCTCGAGTGGAGATGGGGACCAGCCGGTCACTTTGGCTAGCAGAGGTAAGTGCAGCCTCCTCACTGGAACCTGTGGTCCTTGCTACAGCTCCGATCTTTCTGAATTGGGAACAATTCCTTGTTCTGCTCGAACTGATGTATCTGAATCCGGATGTGTCCAACTTCCCAGTTGGTGGATATTATTATGAGTCCCAAATGAATTTGACTCCTGTCTAGTATATCTAACCAAGGGAGTAGGGGAATGAATCTGAATGAATCCTCTTTCTTCATCTGTTTGCAGCTCCTTCCAGCTTCTCTGCATGTACAATCTCCACAAATCATTTCCCAACACAAGGCTCAGCTCCCTCATTGAGACAGCCTGTGAGCGTGGGGTCTGCTAAGTGCCATGAAGCAAAACATCTGACTTCCTTCACCAGGAAGGGGCTTGGAGTGGGAATTTGTTTTCTATCTGCGTTGCCCACTGCCTATGCTTACACGTGGGATGAACTGAAATAATGTGACTCAGTTTCCTCAGCTGTCATTAAGACATACTGCAGCTTCCAAGAGAAGTAGAGGAAAAGCACAGCCCTCCAAAATCCTCCATTCTGCAGTCACAGGCTCTACCTCTGAGCAGTACCCCCAAAGGCCTCATTCAGAAACTTATTCTCTTCCCTGATGTAAGTATCTTGCGGCTGGATCAATTCTCTAACAAACCATTTTAGAAAGCCAGTTTTCCATACAATCAATTTACCTGCTAGCTAATGTGCCAATCGTACCAAATTGGATACTCTGTAATAGGTGAATAGAGCATTTAGCTGCTTTCCCAGGAAATTTTGAGCAAATTTAATATGGATGCCTCATTTTTGTTACTACTAAAGTAACATTGTGAAATGTATTTTATCATTAGTATCAAAATTTCAGCATTTCAAATGCTGACCTTTCAGCTGGTCCTAAGGTAGATATGGAGCTCTTTTGGCTGATGGTTACTTTTGAGTTTCTTCATGTATTGTGGGATATAAATTTGAATTTAATCTAATCTAAAACCAATTTACTTTGTTTTCAAATTTAAATTCAAATGTCTGATTTTCTTAATACTGAAGATTTACTTTAAATTTAAATTTAATTAAAAGCTTTTGGTATGTTTCCAATACATTTGAATATAAATGTAAAATTAAGCTTAAATGTTGAATTTTCAGGGCTACATAATTAAGGCAGATTTGCTATTTGAAGAATTGGCAAAGTCTACTAAAAAGGGCTCAATTTTTTAAAAATGCAAAATGGCACGTACAAAAAATATACGGAAGTGGCTGAAAAAAAATCCTATTACCAGCAAAATGTTGATTTTTAAAAGGAGCAATTAGTATGTACTGACTTGGCAGATATTATCAGAAGAATCTTTATTTTACAACAAAGGTAAAATTATCCTTTTGGTAAATCAGTTAAGCAACTAGCAATACTTTCTTAAGTGTCACTTTTGGTGTTTTGCCAATCTTGGTGCATTTTTGGCGCTCTCTTTGGATAGCCAAACTAACTTGGCTTTATTATTTCTGGTCATTAGTAGTCACATTTTCAAATGTGATATGGCTGCCTCACTGTTTATGCCACGTTCCAAACGGGCTTCCTCTGCCAGGGAAAGCTCCTCTGGGCAAGCTCAGATCCTCTTCTCACTGGGGAGGTCCTTTCCCTGCTGTGAAGTTGATGCAAATTTCCAGTGAACTATTAATTAAAGTTAAAATAAATTAACTTAAAATAAAACCACTCAAATCTGGGCAGAACTGTAAAGGACATCCATTGGAAATTTAATTTCAGTTTAAAAGCCATCCAAAAGAAATCAGAATTAACTAGAAAAATAAATCCCAGTTGTAAACTAGAATATGCCAAGGAGCTTTGGTGGAGAACATGAAGAAAATCAAATGAATATGTGTAACTTGACATGAAAATTTAGTGGAGTGGGAGGGGCTAAGAGAGAGAGTCATGGGGGCTGGATGATCAAAATGCAATATATACATGTGTGAAATTGTCAGAGAACATTAAAACAAGCACAGTGAACTGGTCACTTAGAAAATAGATTTTTCTGAAAACTAGTTTTCTGGTAATTAGTTTTTGTCAAATTGACTTTTCAGGGAATTCACATTTATAATCAGGCATTCATTGAAACTCTTTCCTCTGATTTTGAAGATGCCCCTCATCTTCACGGAGTTCTCTTGGGTTCCCGTGAATATCCAGCTGGCTCAGTTTCTCGGGTACAGGTTCACCAGAGAACACCAATGTGGGGGTTTTATAAGAGTGCTGAGGCACATGACATCCTTGTCACCTCTGTGACCCTGCTCTGAGAAACACTGGATGACAGACTTGAATCCCATCCTGCTGCAAGAGCGTCAAACGAAGGGCTCTCCTTTCCACTCTGTAAAGATCTTAAGATCACTGGTCCTGGGGTTCCTCATCCTGGGACAGCTGATGCTTTATTGTGGGAACTGTCCTGTGTGGTTCCGTTCCTTACATTCCAACATCACTCCCAAGTTCATGACTTGCTGGAGGAAGTGTGTCACTGGAGACAGGCATTGAGGATTTTTTAGTCTGGTCTCACTTGCTGCTCCTTCTAGTTCCTTCCTGTGGATATGATACCAGGCTTTGTCCTCCTACCATGCTTTCTTTCCCTGCCATGATGCACTTGACCTTCTGGAACTGTAAAGTCCAAATTATCTATTTCCTTGTTCAAGTTGCTTCTAGTCGGGAATTTGTTCACAGCAATGGGAAAGTAACCAATACATTCACTTGACAGCTATATCAAGAGGATTCACTAGTCTCATGCACAAAAAGTTTAACTTCTGTGCGCTTGTTAACTGTGCCCAATCTATTGAACCCAAATCCTTCATCTTTAACCTCTTGTTCTTGATCAGGCTCCTCTGGTGGAGCTCATGACAGCTGATAGATGCCATTCTACCCTCCTTCCCTCTCAGCAGACCAAGGTGCACAAACATCAGCTCTTTCTGACAGTTCCCAGACAACACGTTATGGTTCAAAGGGATCTTCATTGTTGTCAGTGTGACTCTAGCTGGAAACGGGACTAATGGCCGGCACCATGATGGGGTGAGAGCACTCCAGACAGGCCTCGCCAGGGAGATTTGCTCCTATAGAGGCTGCCACGGCCACTTTAGAAAAGCTCCAGGGACACCCTAGTGTCTTGTCGCTACAGGAGGGTCAGTCCAGGAGGTGGAGACCACACTGTACTTGGCATCTCTTCCTTCCCAACTGCCCATTTGAAATCAGCACCTCACACTTTCCAGGACATATAACTAAGACATGAACCCTCAAACATGGAGAAATGAGATGCCACCTGACCGCTCAGAAAGGCAGTTACAGAGGGCACTGGTGTCAGTCAGCTGGCTGATGTCCCTGTAAGGGGACTTTAACCTCTCCCTTCTTGCAGAGGTCCAGAGCTAGGCACACCTCAGATGCCGCCCTCCCCTCCCCGCCATGTAAACTGGACTTGATACAGCTCAACTGCTCCTGTCATTTTATGCCTGGAAAACCAAGGTTCCAGGGGGTTGCCTCCTAGTGTTGGGAGAGGGGTTATGAGGCATGGTGCTGAGGATCTATGTAGCTGCTTCCAGAAAGTTCCCTTATTCAGCAATGTAAAAGACCTAGGGAGTTTCCTTCAGTGGATTATTTTTTTAATAGGTGAGAATATTTTCTTAAATGCTAGAGTTAGATGTTACTTCTCCTTGGGATGGTGAAGAAGAAACTCCATCAAATGGCTCTAAATGGAAAGAACGGTCTCTCTGAGTCCCACCAGAAACAGACTGAAGCGATGGGCAATGTTGTGACTTGCATCCAGGCAGTCTTGCCTGCCATTTCCCCGGGAAGGAGAGCCTGTTAGCCAAGGGGATTAGAGCAGATTGTTTAAACATGGGGCTCCTGCGTCTGCCCTAAAGGCTTCTTGCAATTTGCTCTTCGACATTCTCTTGATTTATGACTCTAAATTGTACTGAGCTCCACTGTGAATCACTGCAGCCTGTCCCTTGCAGTGTTTGGAAGACAAGAGCTTCAAGATGGGAGGCTTCCCCAAGCCAGAACAGAAGAGTAAGCCTGTACGTGCTAAGTCAACAAAAAAAGCATAAAATGGCTTCCCAGGCATCTCTGGGAAGCTTGGGATATGTGAAGGTGTGAAGAAAGACTTTCTACCCATGTTTTCTTCTCTGAGCTCCGACTTGAGGCATGAAGAGAGGAGTGGATGGAGAGGTCCTGATGTCAATGTTCACTGCAGTTCTGAATCCTCTTGAAGTAAATGGGATCATTCTAGAAGCATGGAGCCTTGGCTGGAGAAGGATGTCCTGGTCTCTCTACCTCATCTCTGCCTACATTGTGAAAGGGCGGAAACAGGCTCTCAAGGATCTCATAACCTCAAAGAAGTCAGAGGGCAGAAGGCACTCAGAGGCCCACTGTAGGCACCCTAATGTGAGAACACCTGGAGAGTGGAGGAGCCACGTGACTTGCTCAAGTGTGTACCTCACTTAGTGTGAGGCTGGACCAGGAGCCAGCATCTCTCCTCCTCAGAGAGTCCCCTCCCTGCCATCAGCACTTTCTTGGCATGTGGAGCTGCTTTGTGGTAAAGGGCATGTATTTACTGCGCATGCAAAGTTTTCTGCTCCTACAGACACAGAAATGGTCTCACTATGGAAAGCAAAGCCTTTTAATAATTTTTCTGACTATTATTTCTCAGCATTTAAGTATCAAATCAGTGACTTCTTGGATTTTATTGTATTAGAATTTAAGATTTTCTGTTTCAGTTGCTGATGTTTCATAAAAGTGGCTAAATAAATTTTGGCTTGGGACAGAATTAGGACAGAATTTCCAAAGATTTTAGAACTCATCCTAAATATCCTTCTGCCATTTTGTGCTATGTATTTATGTGAAGTAATATTCTCAGCACTGCTGGTTATAAAACCGAAATATTGATTTTTTCAAATGTTGCTTCTGGAAAATATTGAAGATTCTGCACATCCTGAAGTATCCAATATTTAGTCAATATGTAATCCATTATGTAAAAGAAACAATGCATCCTTTTCTTTAGTACATATGTTTGCTTTCATCTTTAATAACTGATAAAATTATATATATACTGAATAATTGTTTTATAGTAATTTTGCTTCTGATTTATAATCAGTAAACGTTTGATTTGTATATATCCTTTAACCTTTCGATATGTATGTGCCTGGGGTCACATAAAAATTTCTCTGGTGAAGAGAGGTTATGAATGGAAAATGTTTAAGAAGTTCTTTTTCATCAATAACACTTTCTGAATGATTCATCAGAAATAACATTTGTTGAATTGTACTTATTGAGTCATTCACTCAGCAACAATCACTGAATACTGAGGCCTGTCTGCAAGGATGAAGCTCAGAGCTCTGTGTACATCATCTGCAATGTCACCCTAAGGAATACTTACTCTTTGTGTAGACAAGGTCATGGAGTCTTGGAGAAGCAATCTCATTGTCCAGGCTTGCACAGTTAAGCTTGTATTTGAATCCTGCTTCTTCCATTTGCTGACTGGCACTCGAGTTGATGACATTAATAACAATGTTCCACTCCTGTTGTCTATGATAGGTCCAACAGCTCTAGCTCTAGCCCAAGTTAGCTCTAAGGTCATGGATGGATTTAAGAGGCGTGTTGTTGAGGGAGGGCTTATGGGTGTTATAGCCAGCTTCCCCTTGCCAGTGTTTGGCACACTCTCCTGCTGCTGTTGTCCTCCTGATACTGGCCAGGAGGTGATGTCCACCCCTCTACTCATGCCATCATTTTCTCTACCATTAGAGAGCTTCCCTTTGAGTCCGCAAACCAAAATAAACTGATTCCTCTACAAGCAGTTTTGGTTGGGTTCTTTTCCTTGCAGAAACAAGAAAGCTGTCTACAAGAGAGCCCATGAGCAGGTGACTGATGGGACAGATTTATCTCCTGACTGTGATGATATAAGAATGGATTGATTTTCCCAACCCCACAAAATTCACATCTGCTTTTAATGGCAAGAACCATTTTCCTTCAAAGCAAGGGCATTGCCAAGAAGACCTGTGGAGGACCCTTCTGGAATGAATCATTTGTGATACCATCTTTTCATCCATTATCTGAGCCACATGAAAACCAAGAACACAACATAAATTCACATTATTGAGCAAGGATGGTCATGGCGACGTTGCAGGTGTTCACATTTAGCCTTGCACTGATCCTGTTCCTTCACTTATTTTGGCTTATTTTAAATTACGGTTTCCTCTAGGATGGAGATATTTCACTGGAGTGGGAGTTGTTCTAGAAGAAGGACCCTGAGCCTCGAGGAGTAAGAAAAAGAGGGGAGGAGGTTGAATCGTTTCCTCCTGGACTTGGTGAGTTTGTGAGGGAACATTCTTACCTTGTAAAAGAAGCCCAGTGCAGACATGTGGCGGCTCCCAGCCGAGCCCCCACCCTGTAGAGCACTACAAATAGAATGAGCAGAGACCTCGGTTCTCTTGAAAACAGCCTGGGAAGCAAGTGTCGATTTACATTTTGCCATGGCCCAGTGTTGCGGTCAGCCTTCTAGTTGCTGTGCAGAAAGAACCCAAACAAAAGCGGCTTGTGGAAGAATGGGTTTATTTGGCTTACTGACTCGAGGGGAGACTCCATCCTGGCAAGGAAAACGATGGTAGAGGGGTGGACATCACCTTTGCCACAGCACTGGAAATAGCGGCAGGAAGGTGTGCCAAACACTGGCAAGGGGAAGCTGGCTTATAACCCCATAAGCCCGCCCCCAACAACACAGCTCCAGCAAGGTTGTAAAACCCAAACTGCCATCAGCTGAGGATCAATTACCCAGAACACATTCATTTGTTTGTGGGGGACAGCTGGATCAAACCATGACACCCAGTTAATACAGGACACATTTTATTTGTGGTGCTGAGGCCTGAGTTGTAAGATGCAAGTCAGTTTCATTTGTGTGCAGCTCTGGAAAGGGGGAGCCAGGGTCTGATGAGGCATCGGAGTGTCTAAACTGTGTGAAATGCTAGCAGAAAGCTACAGATATTCCTTCATGGAAAGAGAGGAGGCTAGCTAGCATCTGGAGGCAGTAAGTGACTCACCAACATGGGGTGTTAGTGGTAAGACTGGCCTGGAGGCCAACGGAAGTGACTGGAACAAGGCTTTATTAGTTGTGGTCTTAAAAATTAGTTTGCTTATGTTCAGAACAATTTTAACAATTCTACGAATCCATAAAGACTTCCAGTTCTATTCATTCTCTCTCCTATTCCACACATATGTTCCCGTTACAGTGTCACTAACGTACAATTACATGGAAGCAAGGGAATACGCTCCTAGGTCCAACAACTTCAGTGTGTAGAGGGAAGACCGCTGCACGGAAAAGGAGAAAGGCACGAGGTTTCCACGGGAGGAAAATCACAAATAAAATCATCCCTAGAAAAATTAGTTTCACACCTGATTGAAAATCACACGATGAGCCTAGGTCACTGGAGAGCCCTGGTTGTGGGCCACTGAGTGGGAGGGTGAGGCTGTGTGGCCCTGTAGTGAGAAAGGCCTCATCTGTGTGAGTGAGGAGGTCATGTAGCAGGGGTTCTGATGGAGGCTTGTTAATGAAGTGAAGTAAAGAAGTCAGAGTGTCCTTCCAAACAAAATGTCAGAAACCAGAAGACAGGCGGACCCTTCCTCCGCAGGTGCCATCAAAGAAGGAAACGCCACTTTCCCATGCCAACAGAAGAGGGTGCTCTTGAACTAAGAAACCCCAGCAGTCACCCAGCCACCAGGATCATGCCTACATACAAGTGTGCATGTAAACACTTAGAAAATAACAGAAAATGGCACACAACATCCATACGAAGCCACTAAGAAAACACAATAGGAGAGTCACAACATTTTAGCAGAGAAAATGCCCCCACCCTAATCACACACGAAGCAGGAAACAGCTTTAACACAACACTCCAACTGGACAGAAATCCCCAAACACCTTAAAATATAAAACCAAACTTTAAGTCAAAAGTTACAAGATTCAGAAGCAAAATAGACCTCCCTTCAGAAAAAAAATAATAAAACAGGAAAAAATGTGAAATAAATGCTGAGTGAATTCAGGAAAGCAATGAAAGCAAAACATAAAACTGCCTTAAAAATAAAGGCTAACCTACAAAGCACCCATGGGACAGCAGATTTTATTGACACCGGGAGGCCTTGAGGAAAGTCATAAAAGTTAAGAGAATGAAGATAAAATAAGAAAGCATAAACCTTCGGAGGGAAAACAACTGATAGAAGGAAGAATTAGAAGGAGTAGAAAAATTAGAGTGGAAAATAACATACTTGAAACCCTAAGCTCAGACAAAGACACATTTCTTACATTAAATGGAGGCTGGACTTGGCATTTTTAAAGGACCCACAGTGCACCCCAGTAAAGAAACCTGGAATGGTGAAGTCTAAGACTGATCAGGAAAATATCTGATTCTAAAGGCAAAAAAGAACAAGTAAGTTACAGTGGAAAGAAAATCGGATGTCTCATAGAAAATCAGAGCACAATACAGCCACATGTTCAAGAAGTGTGGCCCAAACACTCTCTACGTATTAGGACTATAAGAAGCAGGGCTCAGAGAACACGCACACGTGCTCCCTCTACACGACCATGACCATGACCGTGGGGAGGGCACCATTCAACCCCCAAAGAAATACTAACAGAATGCTGACAAACCTCTTCGTGTTGGGCTATTGGCTTGGAGAAGGGATGTAACTGTCCAGGCGTGTGGTTAGGCTTCTGTTGGAATCCTGTCGTCTACGCTAGGTCCAACAGCTCTAGCTCAAGTTAACTCTAAGGTCATGGATGGGTTTAAGAACTTCCATGGACCGACTGTTTGCACACTGGCTTTCACTGTTTTCACCATTTTCTTCACTATTCCCTTTTCCATAGGAACTTGGCTATCCTTCCAGTGCCACATGCAAATTAGCATGTCTAGATGCACCAGAGCCAATCAGTATTTCTCTGGGGCAGGAAGATATTTTGGGCCACATGAAGCGATCAGAGAAGTTTGCGCCAAGGTCAGGGGAGCACCTCCCCCCAAAGGTAGAATGGCTTTATTACTCTTGTTCTCCAGTTCACCTCAAACCTCAATGCATCATCACATCACCGAGCTGTGGTGCATGAGGAGTGGTCTAGATCCCACACTTGGACACATCAGAGAAGAGCCAGGGCCACCAAGGTGACTCATGATCATGAGAAGTTTGACATTCCAAATATTCCTTGATATAGTGTCTCCTCCCTCTTTCCTATAAGCAAGCTTCATTACAGCCCAGTGCAAACCCTCATTCTCATAAAACATTGTCTTAAAGATCTCCATATCTCTCTCCTTCAGGACTCGGCATTTCTCACTCTTTCTGTGGAACTTTTGATGAAGGGCCTTTTCAGTATCTCTTCCTTACAAGAAGGTTCTTTCTCCACTTTCTTCTCATGCTTGACGCATCCCACTGGGTTGATCAACACATCGTAGCTTAGCTGTGCTTGGAGAGGTGAAGTTAATCCAGGAGACAGAAGGATCATGTTTGTGTTTGTATATTGTCCTGTTTTCCTGTGCAAACAGGATGGGCAGGGAGAGACGGATAGAGTCAGAAAGAGCCTTCCACAAAAGAAAACGCAAGGAAGAAAACAGCAAAGTTAAAGGAAGAAAAAAAATGTACTATGAAACAATAAAAAACAAAAGCAAATACAGTTCACTAACCTAATTGGCATAAAAGGGTGAATGAAGCCTAAATATACAAAGGAAGAAACTAGAGAAAAACATTGCATAAAGGAAATTAATTAAATGGGGAGGACTTTGCAGTTTCTATGCAAATGCATGTGAAAATTAAAGGATTGGTTCTATTCCATGAAAATGAAATTCACCAAAAAAGCCCACTTGACACAGAGACAGTTTAGACAGCTCATTCCTCGGAGAAGAAAAAGGATGAGAAAGTCAAGGACAGAGAAACGCCAGGCCCAGATTATCCAGAAGGGAATTTGGTAAACTTGCAAAGATGAGGTAACTTTGGTACTCCATAAATTGTTTCATAAATTGTAGTAATTGAAGTAAGTATAATGTTGATACTGAAACCCTGGAAGATTAATTAATGGTAATAATGATAAGAACTCT
>PVHP010049750.1:0-12057 GCA_004024765.1 Zapus hudsonius
CAGGAAGACTGGGATGAGTACTAAGATATACAGGATACCTTGCCACAAGGACTAATACAGACAGCCCACAGAGGAGGATATACAACTGATCAGGGATGGGGAGGGGGGGAATTGGGGAATTCGGGATAACAACGCATGGTTTGCCCACTAAATAATGTAACACATTATGGACAATAAATATATATTAAAAAAAAAGAATTAGAAAAAAAAAGACTATTGAAGAATCTATGTAGCAGAGCAAGGAAGAAAGTAAAACTAGAGAAGAATTTGGGTTCGAGAAATTGGATCCAACCTGAGTGGGCATGGGAAAATCTCATCCATGAAGAATAAGCAGGCATGGTTGGAAGACGGCAGACTTTAAGAAGGAAAGAATGAGGAGACTAGGTAGAATAGCTATTAGTATGGAAAATTAGTAAAGACTTCAGAGCTAGGGAGTTGGCTGAGAGGTTAAAGGTGCTTGCACCACAAGCATACTGACCCAAGTTAGATCCCCAATACCCATATAAAGCTGGATACAACATGGCACATGCATCTGCAATCCCAAAGATCAAGGCAAGGGGAGGTGGAGCCAGGAGAATCTGAAAGCTCACAGAGCCAGTTAGACTAGCCTGCCCAGTGGCGAACCACAACATGAGAGACCCTGTCTCAAACAAGGTGGAAGGAGAGGAGTAATGCCTCAAGGTTGTCCTGGAACCTCCACGTACATGCTGTGGCACGTGAATACCCATACACATACATACATGCATGTATGCACATACATAACAAATAAATGACAATAATAATAAAGAATTTATGATATGTGGATGAGAAGTAGGGGGAAAGAAAAGGCTAAAAATGCCGAGTGATTTTACGAAAATATATTACAAGAAAAGAAAATAATCATATTGTATTGCTTCACTCCACAAGGAATGATATTAACACAGGTCTAGTAGTGTAAATCAAAATATAATTAAAATATAAGTATCAAATGGAATATTGTTAACTTTTCATTTTGCTTAGTGCTTTTCCAGCATAATAAGAAGTCACTAGATGATGTCTGGAACTGATACCAAGAAATCATGCTGTAAAATCACATGGTGATGATTACCAGAAGAAACAACAAAAAGTATGGAAATGGCTGCTTTAGTGGAGGAGAACCAGGGTTTGGTAAAGTTTGTGTAGGAGGACTATAATTTTTCATGATATTACTATTATTCTGAATTTTCTGCTGTGTGTGTTTATTTATAAATGTGAATGTCGGTGCATGCACCCCATGCATGCATGTGGAGGTCAGAGGACAAAATTGGATATCAGCCTTCACCTTCCACCTTGTTTGAAGAAAGGGTCTTTTGTTCACCACTGTGTATGCCAGACTATCTGGCTTGCAAGTTCCTGGGAGACTCTCCTGTCTCCTTCCCCTAGGTCGTCATAAGCACAGTGACATTGTAAGTGCTCCCACTACCATATCTGACTTTACATAGGTTCTGGGGATCTGCTTTCAGGTTCTCACACTTCTGTGGCAAGCACTTTATCCACTGAGCCATTGCCACAGTTCCTGAGTTGTTTTTATAATATTACTATATTACAATCTTACTAATACGTTTTATGTGATTATTAAAATTATTTTAAAAAATAATTCTGGACATGCTGAGAACACTGAACACTCTGACCTGGAGAAGGTGGAAATTTAATTAGAAGGACATTGTCATAGTGCTGATCAGAGCTAATGAGGGTCTGAATAAGCCTAATTAGGTAGACAATTAATTAATCAGACTTATGCAACCCATGTCCATAAAGATTTTTATTTCCATTAGGAATCTCACTAGAATGTAATCCCTTCCAGAGCAGAGGCTTGTCTGTTTTGTTCACTGCTGTATCCCCAGCATCCAACACACTATCTGTCTACAGAAGTGCAAAAAAATCTATTCAAGTAAATACATGAAAGTATCTTGACACATGCGTGCAAGGCCTAATTGTACTCTTTTGAGTTCCTAAGGTGATTATTGTTTATAGAATGACTGCTTCCTCAGATGGCAACAAAATGTCATACCACTCTTGTCTCTTCTTCCCTGACCTCCTCACTCCCCAAAAAGAATGGAGATCCTTTTAATCTTAGAAAAAAAAAGTCTGTAACACTGATGTCCATTTTGCAAGGTAAACAGCTAGAGGGAATGGTAGACAAAGCTCAGTTTACCTTGACAGCAGTTTAGGTTTGTCAAAGTTCCATTCCTTTATCTGTAGCAGATTGATCTGAATCAAATGCATAATTGAAATCTAAGATCTGAATATTTTCACACAGGTATTTTAATAGAATTTTGTTCATAACCTTCAAAATGCAAAATGCCTGAAATATAAAATATTAATCATACAAATATCTCCAAGCAGTGCCAGAGCAATCCTACATCAATGTATAAGAAAAAGGCTGGTGTCTCTAGTTGAAGACCACTAATCATATATTTAGTCAAAAGATTCTGATTCCTTTTGGATCTCTGCCATTTGAATTTTCTACAGATGTTCAAGTGGTGAAGGAGACAAGCCAGGCTAGGATTTGTTTTTGTTCTGGTGCTGAACATGGAACCCAGTCCCTTGCACATGGTAGGCAAGTACTTTCAACCAAGTCACATCTTGTTGCAGTTAGCTTTTTGTTGGTGGCATGAAGCACCTGACCAAAAGCAGCTGATGGAAGAAAAAGGTTTATTTTGGCTTATAAACCCAAGGGGAAGCTCCATGATGGCAGGGGAAAATGTGGCACAAGGAGAGGCTAGGCATCACCACCTGATCAACATCAGGTGGACAACAGCAGTGAGTTTGCCAAACACTGACAAGGGAAAGCTGGCTATAACACCCATAAGCCCATCCCAAAAATATACCTACAACAGGATTCCAATTCCAAAATTGAATTTATGGGAGAAACCTGAGTCAGACTACCACATTCTGCCTCTGGCCCACATAAACTGATAATTATACATGATGTAATATTCAATGCATTCAGTCTATCTTTAACAGTCCCTATAGTTTTTGTAAATCTCAATACTGGTCAAACATCTCAATAGTCTAAGGTCTCTTAACTGAACCAGAATACCAAAAATATATAAATAAACATAATGATACAGAATAAACATTCACACTGAAAAAGATGAGATTTGGGCATAGCAAAGAAAGATTGAACCAATACAAGTTTTAAAACAAACAAGTCATAAAAAGAATAAAGCACTCAGGTCAACATCAAGTACATAGCTCCAAGTCCAACATCATTAACCAGTGAAAAGGCTTGGCATTCCAATTCTACCCCTCCACCTAGGCTGCTCTCAGCTTGGGGAGCAATCATCCAAGGCTATCAGCTCTCCTTAGTGGCCCTCTCACAGTCCTGGAATTTCTGAGACTCCTAGGCATCTCCACTGAAACCCACCTGTTCATTCTTGTAGCTCCATTGTGCCTCTAAGCAGGGACTTCCAATAACCCTGCTTCATATTGCCCATGCCTATTTCAAATAATAATAATAATAATAATAATAATAATAAAACTGCACTGCAAATCCAATGAGTCTCTCTTTCCATCATTTATTATACTCATAGTGCCAGGAGGGATACCAAATTTGTTAATCCAGGGGAGCAAGAAAACTCCATTTGCATTCAGGTCCCTAACTTTCAAAATTCTTCATGCTTTCCTAATGAAGATCAGCTGGCTCATTCTCAATAGTTGTAATTTCTCAAATAATTGCAGCTAAATGGAGCTGTTGTCTTTTTTTTAATTTTTTAAAATATTTTATTTATTCATTTTTTAAGCAGAGAGAAAGAGAGAGAGAGAGAGAGAGAGAGAGAGAGAGAGAGAGAGAGAGAGAGAGAGAGAGAGAGAGAGAGAGAGAGCGAGCACCAGGGCCACCACCTTGTGGGTCTGGCTTATGTGGGTCCTGGGGAATTGAACCTGGGGCCTTAGGCACTGGAGGCAAGTGCCTTAACCACTGAGCAATCTCTCCAGCCCGAGCTGTTGTCTTTAGTCTGAAGCTTATATTTCTTTCGGTGCCATATCCTTCTGCTCACACTAGTTCATTTTTATGCAAGGTAAACCCTCCACAAGTTTTTGTGACACAGCTAGGCAGAACACAGAAAGTCTCTCACAAAAACTACTTCTATATCAATCCTACAATGTTCTTTCTCAACCTCATAAGCCAAACCCCACAGTCCATAGTTCTTTCTGCAATCAGGTCTTTAAAATCTGACCAGAATGGTCCATAAAATAGCTTCAGCATTGCAAGGCATCTCTTAGACAAAGGTTTCAAATCCTTTCACATTCTTCCTGCAGATTAGTTTCAAACAACCAAAGCCACACCTTTAGGTTTCTAGAAGTAATGACCCCACTCCCCTGGTACCAATTTTATTATTGTGGCTATCTTCATGTTGCTGGAAAAACATCCAACCAGAAGCAGCTTGTGGGAGGAAAGGGTTTATTTTGGATTATAGACTCGAGGGAAAGCTTCATGATGGCAAGGGAAACTGTGGTATGAGCAAAGTACCACACATCCATAGCCCCCAACTAGCTTTTAAAAAAACCTCACCATCTAAATTTCTAGACAAGTTATAGTCAGAATTATGTGCAATAGTTATTTTCCTAAACTTATTACTTTTGTATGAAATAGTAATATATTCATAAATTTAAAAAAAGAACTTTGTTAACTGTATGAAGGTTAATAACCAACATAAAAAAGTTAGCTATAAAGGAGGAAGGCAATAATCATGTAATGGGAAGTGGGACACTCAACTTTGTTCCTATAGTTTTAATAGAGATTAAGAGCAAGATAATGTTCTTTTGAAGGTGGTCAGGAACATAGACCCAAAAGAATATAGATGCTAACTTTCCCTGCAAGATAAAAGTGGGGATGGCAGAAGATGCACTCCCAGAATCCCTCTATGCTCCACTTTAGCCTGAAGAAGTTGGATTGAGTCACTGCCCATCTCCTAAATGATTTCAGGGTCTTCACTCTTTTCACTCTTTTTATTTTGTTTGTTTGTTTTATTTTGTTTTCAATGTAATATCTCTAGTCCAAGTTGACCTGTGATTCACTGTGTAGTCTCAGGGTTATCTTGAATTCAGGGTAGTCTGGCAATCCTCCTACCTCTGCCTCCCTAGTGCTGGGATTAAAGGTTTGCACCAGCATGCCAAGCCTGGAGTATTAAGTATTTTTTAACAAATATTTTATTTATTTGCAAGGAGAGAGAGAAAGAGAGAATGGGTACATGAGGGCCTATTGCCACTTCAGATGAATTCCAAATTCCTGCATCACTTTATGCATCTGGCTTTATGTGGGTACTGGGGAAGTGAACCCAGGTTGTTAGGTATTGCAGAAAAGTGCCCTAACCACTGAATAATCTCACCAGCCTTTAACTCTTTTAAATTTAAAAAAAAATATTTACAAGCAGAGAGAGATAGAGAGAAGAGAAACCGAGAGAATGGGCATGCCAGAGACTCTAGCTGCTGCAAACAAACTCCAGATGCATGTACCACTCTGTGCTCTGGTTTAACATGGGAACTGGGGAATTGAACTCAGGTCATTAAGCCTTAAAGGCAAGTGCCTTAACTGCTGAGCCATCTCCCAGCTCAGGGTCTTAACTCTTGAGGGGATAATTTTGTGCATTGGCAGACATTAAGCTTAGAGGTCATTGAAAGAAAGACCACCACATCCTGCTTTCCTGGTATCATTGGAAAGGAAAGAGACACTTCCTCCTAGCCAGAGGAACAAAGTCCACTGGTCCTAGGAAATCACCCCTAAAAAAGAAAGAGCATGACCACCCCTCACCTACAGACATATTGAAAAGGTGGGTGGAATAGTTATCCCCTTAATGAGATAATGTGCTGAAACCAACAGAAGCTTCCCTTGGTGCAGTTGCTAGAAGACCCTCACTGCAGAGTCTGCTAGATGATCTGAGTTCTAACTTAAAAACGTAACTTTTCCTCTCCCCCCTTTCATTCTCTTCTTTGGATATAGGCAGAAATCCTAAGCATTGTTGCGATGACATTTGAGTTTTTTCATGTTTATATTCCTAGCTCCAAACCCCTGATTCTGAAAGCCTCACTTTCTTGTGAGACACAATCCCACTCTCAGAAATCTACATGTTCCTTAATAAAGTCCACTTTTTACCCTACTTACTTCCTTGTCCACATTTCTTAATTAGTCTTTGATATGTAACAGGAACTCAAAGTCCTCATGGATCTCAATATCCTGCATCACCTCCCTCCCCACTTGCTCACATTGATTTCACTCCTTGCCACTAGACCAAAAACTGTTATCAGCTAGCTGCTCCACCTCTGAGAAGATTAGTTTGAAAAATTTGGACCCTTTATTCCAACTTGTAGTTAACCCCGTTAACACCAGATAACCACTGGAATTTCTAATCCAGTTAACATAGCCTGCATTATATGATTTGGTTTCATTGCTGCTTTTATAATATGAAAAGGCTTTTTCAAATTAAAAGTTTGGAAGAGTGCTTAGAAATGAGAGGCTGTTCTTATTTTCACAGTGCATACAAGGGATAAAATGGTTCTCAGCATTGCAGTTTAGTAAAACAAATGGCTTTACAGTCTCCTAAACATTTTCTTAGGTGGGTCTGCATTCAAAAGTTGCACTCAAATCCTCTATGATTTAGATGCACATCAGGGATCATGGTGATTGTTTCTTGTTTCTAATTATTTCTTTGGAATCAGCAGCCAGTACTATGGCAAGTTTGGACAAAGCAATCAGAAGCGCACAGTGTTCACTTGGGAACAGGTGTGGGTGGCATCTTGTCTTAAACATAATAGCTAAGACTGTGTCATTCACACAATGTCACAGACTGTGCTTGGGACTGGAGATATGGAAGTGAAGCAGTCAGGCTCTGTCCTTGACATTCTGGAGCTTGCATTCCGATAAGGAGAAGCAGATTATAACCAGGAATACAAAAGGAGTGAATTTGGGATGGTGATTAGAGAGCTATTGGAATTCATGAGGTGCCACATTAAGAATTACTGGGGTGGCACTGCGACAATACTTGATATGTTTTATACAAATTAAACACTTATACTGAGATGTTTACAGCATACTGAATGAGACAGAATAAATGCACATAGATAAATAGAAACTCTAATTGTGGGTTGTGATAAAAAGAACAAACAAGGGACATTGACTGATCGAAGATGGCCTCGGCATGGAGCTGCTATTCAGTTCAGGCCATGTCACATAAGAAGGAAACTTTCATGGCCAGAGCTGGAGACAGGACCTTTTAAGCAGGCTGAAGATAAGGCTCAGCAATTAAAGGCACTTACTTTACTTACTTTACTTACAGGCAAAGCCTGATGGCCTGGGTTTGATTCCCCAGCACCCAGTACTCACCTGAAATCAGGTGCACAAAATGTCACATGCATCTGGAATTTGTTTGCAGTAGCAAGAGGACCTGGCACACAGCCATTTCTCTCTCTCTCTCTCTCTCTCTCTCTCTCTCTCTCTCTCTCTCTCTCTCTCTCTCTCTCTCTCTCTCTCTCCTCTCTTCCTCCCTCCCTCCCTCCCCTTGCAACTAAATAAATAAAATAAAATAAACTTCTAAGCAGTGGGAACAAAAACTCCAGTCTCTGAAAGTTTTCCAGAAAAGGGGTCAATGTGGCCTTTAGAACAAGAGGGAAAGTGGAAGGAAATTAGGTTGAGGAAAAAGATAAGAATCACTTTCTTTGGCCATGCCCACCCACAATAAGGAGTATAATTCTTATTCCAATGGGAAAGTTGCTTGTGGTCTTCTGTTCTTTGGCCTCCTGTTCATCTGTGACTCCTCAGTAACATTTCTTTAGGAAGATAGACACAGGATGCCAGTAAGAAATGAGAAATGGCTGAAAGCATAATACATTAGTTTTGGCATTAAACATGTCAAAAATATTCAATTGGATGTTTGAATCCAGTTAAATACAGATCTCTTCTTGTAGATCATTATTGCCAAGTTACCTAGCGAGCTAGGAGGAGACTTAGTTCAGTTCCCTCTCACTCTCTAAAAGTGCTTAGCAGGAACAGTGCTTCCATTTGTTGGTTCATAATGCTTTCCTCTTAGTTAATAAGTAACTAGGGAAATTGCTTAATCAATTACATTCTCCCTCTAAAGAAGATGTGAGGTGGGTCATACCAAGCTAGGTAATATGGCAGAATAAAAAGCAACCAACACATTGAATTTAGGAGCACAGGTAAGTATGAATAAAGAAAATATAAGGAAACTAAAAATAAATGGTATGTCAAAGCTGGGCGTGGTGGCATACACTTTAATCCCAGCACTCAGGAGGCAGAGGTAGGATTGCCGTGAGTTCAAGGCCACCCTGAGACTACATAGTGAATTCCAGGTCAGCCTAGGTAGGAAAGAGACCCTACCTCAAAACAAAACAAAACAAAACAAAGAAAAAATGGTATGCCAAAATGCCACAAGAAGATCATAAACCTGGTTTGGGGCCACAGATAAACCAAGAAAAGAAGGAAGCAAGACCAAGATTTTGTTTATAAGCCATAATTTTGATGAGAATAAGTGCATCTTTTTTCCTGGCATAGGAACCTGGAAGAAATTTCTCTACTGGGTTCTATTAGATTGAGAGCATTGCATTCAAGTGAACTCTGTTTTAAATGCAACTTGATTAAAGTTACCTATTCTAGATGCTCATTTCCCATTGTCTTAAAATTTTTACATAAGAACTCCTAAGGGATATTTGTACTTAAGGACAGAATTATCATCTATCCTTTAGATAAAGTGATAAATGGGGTTGTGAAATGTAGCTCAGTGGTAGAGCACTTGCTTAGCTTTTGTGAGGTTAGTATTAAAAACAAAATAGTCACGTGAACAATTACATGTTTTCCTAACAGAAAGTTCTACATGTGTTAGCATACTTCTTCTAATTGATAATATTACAATTAGAATATCATTTCCATTTTCTAAGATGGAGAGCCTAAGAATCAGGGAAGTTGGGCAATTTTGTTGGAGACAGACATTTTGCTAGAGCTAGATTTCAAAACTGGAATGTTACGCAATCCATATTCTGATTGCCATTGCTTAATATGGCTTGATTTCCCCTGTTTACAGATAACTACCCTTGCAGTGTGTTTATCTCACTCAATTGAAGTCCAGAAATATGAAGAGGGTCCAGGAATTCAAACACTCTTGTGGCCCTATTTGAGATTGCTAAACACAGATTAAGTGTAAAAAATATACTGCAGTGCTATAAACGAAGAAATAAAGTTTCCTCTTTGTTTTTTGATTAACATGCAAAAATATTAGGCCATAACCTTAAAAAATTCCATCACATTGGTCCAGACCTTTGCTGATTATTGGTTAATGACATGTGGCCAAACAGGAATATATAGATCGTAGCTCACAGGCAGAATGTGAAACATGCAGATATTATTGCAAGAGACATCATTATTTCCCCCAAAGCATACTAACAAAAAGATGACAAGAAGTCCAAAAATCTTTGTAAATTTACCCTGTGTTTATCCAGCATTTTTGAGCTTCTTGTAAAGTATTTTATGGAGTCAAGCAGCAAGCTAAACACACTGGAGCCTGTGATCCCAGAGCAGACAATTTTTAGGGCCTGACTGGAGAAGGACTGAGAGGCCAAAATAGTGCTTATCTGAATAGCTATGGACTTAGCACTGTGCTGGGAACATAGTACGTGCTTAGGAATTGCATTTTTAGCCTGAAGACAGTAGAGTGGATAAATCAGTTGTTTTCTTATTTGTTGTACATTAAAATGCTTTTGTTGAGCCAAATGTGGAGCCAAGTCCCAGCACTTGGGAATCAGAGGTAGGAGGATTGTCACGAGTTCAAGACTAGCCTGTACTACAGAGTGAGTTCCAGGTAAGCATGGGTTAGAGTAAGACCCTACCTAAAAAAAAAAAAAGAAAAGAAAAATCCTTTTCTTGAGTGGAAGTGTAAACTTTTTTTAAGGTAGGGTCTCCCTCTAGCCCAACATGAGCTAGAATTCATTGTATAGTCTCAGAGTGGCAATGGATGATTTTAAACAACTGAGCATGAAGAATATGTGAAGATCTTCCCTTGATCCTAGAGGAAGATATAATTTTCTAGGGAAGGCAGAATTGCATTATAGCCAGTGTGCTGTGTGCTCTAATAAAGGAAGCCAATGGAGGAAGTGGCTTGTTTTCCCTTGTTAGTGAAGTTCTCAGAGTTAAGCCTTTTGAGAGAGTTCTTAAACAGTGATAGCTTCATATCTGAGTATGGTAATCAAAGAACTTTAGAGGAGGGGTAGGAAGATTTCCATGAGTTCTAGGAAAGCCTGTGATCCAGAGAGACCTAGCTTCAAACAAACAAATATAGTGAAAAGAACGATAGCATGTTAGCTATAGAAGGATGAAGATAGATGTTGGCATATGGAAAGGACAGTGTGGGCAAAGGTAAGTTAGAGAGAACTGTGAGAATGACAATGTGACAAAACTGGGAACGTGAAAAATTCCTCCATTGGTCCCACAGTTGACACTATTTTATCCCCTTTTCATGTCCCTGCACAAGCCAACTTCTCTGAGGAATTATGTATGTATGTAGCCCTTTCCATCTTGCCTCATCCACGTCACAACCCACTGCCCTGTTCTCCAGACTCTGCACTTTAATGGAACTCTTCTTGTTTCACTGTTGGTAAAGCAAGGGAACACTCTCCTATCTGTATATTTTTAACTTCTCACTAATATCCAGGCATAGGCCATTCTGTATTCTTAGGACCTTTTAACTTAAGTTTTTCATGAGAAACTATCTTCAAGCCTCTCCTTCAGTGTCTTTTTGCCAGATACCCACAACCTCTGAAGGAGAAACAGGAGAAAGATAGCGTTTTTACAGACATTCAGCCAGGGACAACAGAGCAAGGAGAACAAGGAAATGGTACTTGGCCTGCCTGGATAGGACTATACCCCACGCCTGATCCTTTCTCCTCCAAAATGGGTGCAAGCAGCACTTTCAGGCAGCAACTTCCTGCTTCTTCCTCAGCTCAGCCTTGAGTCTGTGAACCAATCAGATCTCTCCCTTACACACCTGAGTCTGATGGCAATGCTCATCCTAATTGGATGTCTGACCCATATAAATGGGCCTGACATGTGTGCAATCTCTCTCTCTCTCTCTCTCTCTCTCTCTCTCTCTCTCTCTCTCTCTCTCTCTCTCCCTCTCCCTCTCCCTCTCCCTCTTCCTCTCTCCCTCTCTCCCTCTCTCCCTCTCTCCTTCTCTCCCTCCCTCTCTCCCCTCTCTTGGCATCGAATTCACTCTTTCCCCTTCCCAGCCTGAGAAGCAGGGGAGATTTCATATTTTCCTGCTACTGTTTTACATGTATTTAGTATGGGATGCTTTCTCGCTTTGTTACATGAATGTTCTCTCTTTATGCCCTCAGTCCATTACTATCCAATCTCTGAACATTCTTCTATGTGAAGGCAAAGGGCTTTTGTTTCCAGGTTTGACTTGCCACATGTGTGTGCATGTGCTTCTTCTAAATCTTTTGGCCTGGGCTCTCATGTTTTGCCTCCCACATGCATGAGTATATGTGCCCTATCCCTTGGAGATGTCCCTATCTCTCCTTTCTCCCCTCTCCTTGGATATTAATTCTCCCTAAAATAAATCTCATAACACATAATTTACCCTTCTCAGCATACATTTTATCAACTCTTTGCTAAAATGAGATAAGGACCAAAATTTGGGGTTCACAGGCTTGGGAATTCCTCTCTGGACCCCAAAATCCTGCATCACCTCCACTTATGCAAAGAATAAATAAAATATATGAAAAGTGCTTAAAATAGTTTGTGGTAAAGAACATTCAGTAAATAGTATGCCTTATTACCTTTGGCATCCTGGTAACATCTTCCTCATTTTTCCATTCCTGCTATCACCTTATTCTTTTTTTTTTAAATATATATTTATTGTCCATAATGAGTTACATTATTTAGTGGGCAAACCATGCGTTGTTATCCCGAATTCCCCAATTCCCCCCCTCCCCATCCCTGATCAGTTGTATATCCTCCTCCGTGGGCTGTCTGTATTAGTCCTTGTGGCAAGGGATCCTGTATATCTTAGTACTCATCCCGGTCTTCCT
>PVHP010049751.1:0-12049 GCA_004024765.1 Zapus hudsonius
GGAAGCCCTTCTCTATGCCCAGTCCAAACACAGAAGCTCAGCACATTGTGCTCACAATCGTGTCATTTATTCTTTGCTAAGAGCTGTCTTCTAGAACCTGCACAATCACATTAAACTCCCCATCCCGGGGGTCATTCTCTCTGGGATCCTTCTAGGCAGCTTCTATGTTACAAACCTCAATGTAGTGTTTCCCGTGACTTGTCTTCCAATCGAGCCATTGAGCATCCAAACTAGGATCACGTTTTGGAGCAGTTGAGGCCATTCCCAAGTAAAGAAGTATCAGGAGACAAAGGGAAGACATTTCTCAAAATCCTAGAGAGGAAAGATATATGCAGCTATTTCAAGTAGAAAGAAAATACAACTAAAATGGTCAAGGATGTAGAAATGACTATGCAGACATGCGGAGGAATTTGAACAGGCCACCCAACTGCAGAGAAATTTCTCAGCATTCCAAGAACTGAGAAACTATGATAACTGATAACTTACATTAAGAGAAGATGGAATGCTATCTTGCAGTTTTAATTTTAATGCAACAACTAGGAACGCTGGATTTTTTTTTTTGACCCAGGTTTTATACAAATGGTAGTGAGTTCACCTGATATAGATGTCACTATGGAGCATCTGAGCCTAAGTACAAACAAAAGGAACCAACAGTGGGAGCCAACTTGATATCTTCTTATTGGCTCATCTATACCTGAAAGTGAGCCTTACTGAGAAATCTTCCAGATAAATTAAGACCACCATGCTAGAATAACATGCTTTGAACTTTCTTAAGGACTGGGGAGATGGATCAACCTTTGAAGGTGCTTCCTTGAACTATTCTTTCAAATATGCATCCGGAGACTGTGGAGAGGGTTAGGTATAGCTGTGAGTCATAGCAGCATTTCAAGGGACTTGATAAGCTGAATGAAGAAAAGCTGCTGAGAGCTCTGGAGGTGAAAACAGCACAAACATTGTGAACTTCAGTTATTAGAAGAATACCTTGTGGTAAAGTATTTGAAAATCAATAGGTAGGACCTTCAGAAATAATTGGCTCAAGATTTGTTTTAAACTTCTCTAATAGAGTATTTGATCTGAAGTTCAAAGGCCAGCAATACCAAGGGTTCAAGCTTCGGGTGTTGGAGAGTTCTACCAGGATGGTTCTGGCTGGGGCATGACACACCTGCTGCTCCCTTCTACATGGTAGTTGAGAACAAAGCATTTTACCTGTTGGTGAGGATGGTGGATGATACCTATTGGAACAGAGAGCAGCAGACCTGGCAGTCTGTATACCAGGGACGGTCTGACCTTCCCTTGTGTTCAGCTTGGGTTTGTGCTTTCTGGGACCCTGAAAGACTGCTGCCCTCCTTGGATTACCTATCAGCCTTTTTCTACTTCTCAAATCATGGACTACAGAGGTTGGATAGACGTTATCATTCCAAGTGAGCCTCACAGCCTATCCTAGGGTGTCTCTCCAGTTCTCTCCTCCATGCTCAGTTCTCCATCTTCCTTGCCAGGGCTAGGGGGCTGCTCACCTGAGTTTCCCTCTGCTGTGAAAGAAGACTGCAGAGACTCCGATCTTCAGAGGTAGATGAGATCCAGGGATCTGTCCCAGTTGAAACTGTCTCAGGCTTTAAATCCAAGAGTGGCTCCACCTCTCAATCATGCCTTCCTTGTGATTGGCTGTGAGGCCCTTGGACTAACCAAAATGTTGACTCTAAGACTTCAGGCAAGATTGTGCCCTGCCCTACCCTGGAGGCCTGTGTGGGGACTCCCAAAGTGGTCTGAGAGGAGAGGAGCAAAGCATCCATGTCAGAGGAAAGCAGGGACTCAACCTTGTAGTTTGGGTCACAAAATATGAGTCCATTGTGCTTGGTGAATGGCTCTGGAAAAAGACGTTTCCAGCTAACTCTTTGTGGATTTGCAACCTAACTGACTTTTCTTTTGAAGCAGTGGTTTTCCCCGGAGTTCTGTGTATTCAGATCTAGTGATTCCCACTTACAGCTAAGAGATCCCATTTGGAATCCAGATCTGGAGTACATTCCTCTGTCAGGGTGGGACATCACTGGTTCTCACAAGGATCATTCAGTGAAGGTGATTTCCAAACAGGGAGGAGATGACCAAGGTCAAACCCTCACGGAGAAAAGGAAAAAAAAAAAGATTGTAATGAGGGGTCTCCTGAAAACGTTTAACACTGGAAATGTATCATTTTCCTGTCTCCACATCCTGGAAATCTTCCTGTTCTTGCATCTTTAGTAAAATCAACAGATATGATTTATTTATACAAAAATTAATGATGCTATTTCAAAACCTTGTCTTAATGAAGTGGAAAAGTGAGGACCAACATGCAAGTTGTATGGTGACCTGCACACATTCTTCATAGCTGACCTGTACCTGCACACACAACCACACACACACACACACACACACACACACACACACACACACTTTCTTTTAAATATTAACCAACTAAAGAAATTAACAATATCAAAAATATATAAGTAAAACAGCACTCACGATGTAGGAATATGACAAGAAAACACCCAGGAATGTATGTGAAAGCTCACCATTCCTTCATCCCTGAATATCACAGGCTATCTAGGTGGAGGATCAGCATTCATTAAACTGAACATGTGATAACAGAAAACAGATTCTGGATTTCTACCTTACACCTAGTCTTATTTATTTTTGTTAAGTCACGCTATTCAAAAACTAACCTCCTACTATATCCCCAGGGTTTTGTACACAGTTCACCAAGAAAACACTGCAGTGCTGACATTCTCTTATAATTCCCTGATGAACTCCTTGAGGGACCACGTAACTACATAATAAAACTTCTCAACACTTTTCTTTTGTCTCCTCTTTGATTTTTTTTCTTGGAGGGTGATGAGGACCTGGGAACACAGGCAAGATGCCCCTACCTGTTCCCTCTGTCTCTGAGACTCTCCCAACTATCATCACTAGCAATATAATTGAGAGGATATAGGCAGTAGTTTACAAAGAATTGGTGAGCATTCTTCCAAATATAAGCCTATATTTTCTTGGTCTGGAATGAGTTTGCCATATCCATGATATAAAAGATGGACCAGTTAAGTAAGTACTCCTAGGTTACTGGTCACATAATGTCTCATATTAAAGGAAAGGAGATCACTGAGCAGAACAGGTGAACTAAAGTCCTTTCCACCTACTCAGCTCAATAGGTAACTTAGGTACAATGTAAACATTCTCATACCCCATTCTTTTGATTTCACATATAGGATTAAATTTACAACTTTGTTCTGGACTCTCTCTTGCTGATCACTCAAGGCATCATTTACTTAATTTTTGACATTTTCCTATGTGCATATAATGAATTTTGATCTTATTTATTCAAATTACTCTCTCTTATTCCACTCTTCTCCAAATAAAAACCTTCTTTTTCCTAATTGAGAAATTTTGTCTCAGACATGTTACTTTTAAACCACAGATGAAGGATGGTCTCTTTGTCCATCCCAACCAGTGCAGAATTGCAACCTTTCTTGTGGGGTGAGAATGTTTAAGCCCACAGATAGATTCATGCAAGGTTCTTCTTTGAAGACAGACATGATCTTTCTCCCTCTTTTCTTCTTTTCCTTTTGATTTTCACAAACACACACAACCTAGGAAACTGACCATCATGAACATGCCTTCTTAACTCTGGACTCCCCTTTGTGGTTATGTAACACACCACTGAAAGAGGAACACACCTAAAATGTTAACAAAAACTTTCATTCTTTATTTGTTTTTTCTCAAAGTGCTTATGACTTGGAACCTCATAGATGAATTCATAATATGACGGATTACTTCAATTCCTGAGGATAAGCTTGTCATCTACATAGAAGAGAGGGTTATTATTTCCTAAAATGACCTGTCATGAATGAAAGTATCTTTCTTATAGAAATAATGACTTGACCAAATTTTGGCATACAGACTAATTGAACTGAGTCATGAAATGTGGAATCATGGTGGAGGAAATATCCAGAGACATTGTTCCCTTCTCCCCCATAACTCCCCAAAATAGTCTGCTGCTTACACAACTCAGCCCTCCATTCAATGGAGAATTCCTGCAACACCATTGGGGAGGGTCCTCAATGGAATAGGGGCATGGGGAAGGGAAATTGAGGTACCAACACAACACCTGTACACACAGGCTTTCTACTATTTAATAATAAAACAAATAAAAAATGTAAAAAATGTGTGCTTTCTGTTTCTTGTCAGTATGTTCATGATAATGTTTACCTAGCATAATTGTTTATATCCATTTTCTATTACTTTTTAATCTCTGTCTATAATGGTCAATTTAACAAAAGCTATAATTGGCTGTAGCAATGAGGCTTTAAGGACTCTCATAGAGATAACTCCTTAAATTATAAACCCCATTATGGTGAGATTTCTATGGAGAAATTAAAGACAGTAATAAATATACATTTAGCAAAAACGAAGGTCACTGGAGGAGTGAAGAAACTTGTCAGTAATATGCAGGCTCCTCCAAACAGAAAACAAAAATGGTAATAAAAGCAGGCTGAATTGTCAGAGGGACATTTCTTCTTCTGAGGTAACTCCTTAACAGCTTCAATGAATCTAGTAAAAAGAAAAAGATATTAATTTTTGCCTCTAACATAATTTTAAACACCCCTCAGGAAAATATAAGAAAGATTGGAGTAATTCTTAATAATGGAAAACATAGCACACACATCTGTATACATATACGCAACCACCACAAATAACTAGCACACACAATTCTCTGTTGTTATGTGACAAGTGCTGGTTAGACAGTTAAGAACAAATAGAGCATTCTCACTGAAAGACTCCAGGGCCACAAGAATAAGATGATGGAAGTGGGCATACTGAGCCTTTCTCATAGCAAGAAAGATTCACATATGTGTCAAGTCAATGTTTATATGGCTAATATGAGTGACATTTTGTCCTATTTTCTTCTTTGGCTTGAGTTTTTGAACATTTATCACTTAACTATGGGGACATCACTTTCCAGACTAATTCAATTTTTCGACTTAAGGACTCTGTGCCCCTGTTACTACTTCTTCTTCTTCTTCTTCTTCTTCTTCTTCTTCTTCTTCTTCTTCTTCTTCTTCTTCTTCTTCTTCTTCTTCTTCTTTGTTACTTCTTAATATAAGCTGTATTAAACCCACCCTTCTAGTTAGGGAAGAATTGTCACTTATGTAGATCAAACTTATGAAACCTATTATAAAGTGTCTAAAGTGTCCCTTTCTCATTTCTTACCCAAACTCTGATGAAGAAGGCACTAATAGAACTAGCACTTTCTTGACTGACTAAGTTGGGTATATGACCTGTCAGGGACCTAGCTTTATAATGCTTAGAACAAGCCATTACTCTTATTTTAATTTGTATTGAGGACTTTAATATATGAATATATTGAAATTGGTCATAGTCCCATTGGTTTATACTTTTATGCCTCCTATCCCCCAGTCCCATTTTATAGCCTTCCTCAGCAGGGTTATCAGTAATGACTACAAGGCCATGAATGTTTCACTGAGTCCCTGTGACAACCCCTCAGAGTACACTTATCCACCAGGTGGCTCTTAGTTGTTTTTGTCCCTCTTCTATAATGTTCCTTCAGCCTCTTATCTATTGATACAACTTCTTTCTCAACTTTCCTTCAGTCTATAAGTCAATATATGTCAACATTTCCCAAGAAACTCTTTTGGAAGAGACTATCGTCTGTAACTAGATAGAGGGTAACTACCACTGTGTCATCTTTGGGCACCTCTGGAATCTTCAAACATACACTGCTCTTCTTTCTCAAGGGGATGCCCTTTTTTGGAATCCAGTAGTTCTGAATTATCTCTTCTCCTTTTCATTGCATAGAGACACATTCTAATATACTGGAATCTGTTCTCATGTTTATTCTTAATTATTGGTAAAAGTTTAATCCAGACAACTTTTAAGAAAGGCACTTCCTGACCCTAACACGAGCTCAGAGACAGCCAGAGATGACACTGGAATGGGAGCCTCAGCTCTAACAGTATTTCTTCCATTAGGTCTTTTATGTACAAGACAATGAAAACTTCAGGAAATCCATTCCTTCCAGGACTTTATGACACTCTTCCAAGACCTGTTTCATGTACAAAGTAGCAGGGAGGTTCATAAGAAAAGGAAGCAAAATTATGACCTTGATGTTCTGAATGAACCACTCCACATGTCTCTCTGAGACAATCATGGTCCCCTTTACAATTCTTCCAAAAATGATTTATTCCATAGACTAAGAATGTCATCAGACAACATCTAAGACCTATAATAAATAGATTTAAACTTTTATGTAATCTGCATAACTGACACTTTCATCAATGTACTTAAAAGTTCCTCCAAAATCCAATGGATTTCCTCCATTATCAAATGTTTTAAAAGAAGAGATATTTTGAAAGGAAAGCTACCATTTGGTAATCCATCTGGTCTTATGGTTAAAATTGAAATTGCAATTATTAAAATGTTGAAGAATCTAACAAAAGGATCCCATATGGTGTTTCACATACTAGACAGAGACTTAAATAATAAAATTAATGAACTTGGAAATTCTTTATGTGAGGCAGTTTTCAAACTGTCACTAAAAATAACTAAACCACAACATCCACGACTATTTTATAAGATTACTATATTTGGCATGATTATTTAAGAAATAGTCATGTGTATATAAATATAAATACTAACATTTTGGGATCATTTTAACTGATATTAATTCTAGAAAAATATTTCTAAGAAATATTAATATCTTGATGTGTTATAGTCAGTTCTACATTGCTGGGATGAACATCCAAACCAGACACAGTTTATGGGCAGAAGGGATTTATTTCAAAAAACTTATAGATCCAGGGGAAAGTTCCATCAGTGGTGGTAGAAGCTTCTCCCATACATGCAAGCAGAGAGACATGACATCACCAGTCAGCAAACATCAAAAATGGACAAGCACAAACCCAGCAGCAAACAGCAGGAACCCTGCCACAGCTCAGACTGCTGCTCTGCACACCTTTATGCTGGAAATCAGATCCACCAAAGACACTTTAGGGCTGGACCCATGGATCCACTCCCAGCCACAACTCCTTCAGCCAGGCAGCTGGAGATCCCAGTTACAAGTTTAATGAAACACCTGAGTTTATGGGGGACACACATTCAAACTATCACCGTGATTCTCTGGCTACAACAATAATGTCTTTTAAATATTGACCTTATTAAAAAAAAACCTGGCTCAAATAACAAAGATTTTGTATTTTATCCTTTTACTGATGGAGCCATTTAAAGTCATGATTAGATTTTATCCAAATTAGTCTTCCCATTGTTCTGAAGTCTCCAGTTGCCAGATAGCCACTGCCATAAGACTCAAGAACAGTATTACAATGAACTGTTCCTTTGGGGGCGTTCTTATTCAATAACATAATAATCAGAAGCCTTATTCCACTGGACATGTATCTAAAGCTATTTGTAAATTTGGGCATATTACACAAAACTATCATGTGACTATGACCTTTAATCCTCTCCTTTAATGATTAAATAAACCAATGACCCTAGTTGTCTGTCTAATGTTTCAACATTCTTTGTCAAAGACATCTAAAACTAAGATGATTCATCTAAAACAAAGATCTACCATTTGTGGAAAAGAATCATTATCTCCACTTAAAGTAAGTAGTAGAAAAAATATAAAATAATTATACGGGTTGTTTCTGATATGGGAGACGTATACTATTATAAGGGACTTATACATGCTGATTAAAAATTAAGAATTGGTCATATAGTCTTTCCACAGTGTGCTAAAGGAGATAGTAAAAAAATTAAGGAAATAAAAACTAAACCAGGAGGCTTTGTCAGTTGAAAAAAGAGATAACAAATTCCTTCAGGTTGTAGGGAAAGGGCTCTATCAACAACTTCTATCCTCATAGGCTACAAAACTGCAGGAGAAAATTGTTTCTGTTCATATTTCTCACCTCAAATAGGCTGAAAGTAGAGTTTGTTCCACCATTCTGGTCAGAAAGTTGAAATAACTCAGTGAAGAAAGAACTGTGCAGGCTTGGCTTATGAGGGGAAGAAAGAACTTTGTTTGGACTGGGCTAGAAGCAGTTTGTGTGAGAGGTTTACTGTGTTTTGCCTGTATTCTGAGAACTTGAGCAGGGTTCAGTTTAGAAGAAATGCACTGGTGTGAGTATAGAAATGTTGACTATAAATAAGTGAAAGTTGGGCTGGAGACTACAGCCTGCTTCTGCTGAAATTGTTAGAGAGATCCCCACCATTGAGGTTGTTCTGCATTGGGACAGCAGGAAGAATGCTAGCTCTTTTGAAAGTTGGGTGTGAATGAGAATGCTGATGTTGTCCTGCTGTTTAAAGTTGACTTTATACCCCCTGCAAAAACAGTTTGGTAGCCTACCTGGTACTATGGGAAATTTATAAATGCAGGAAAGACAGTATCATTGTATTTGCATTATGCTTTTCTTGGAGAGAGCAACTGGGCAATGTGAGTCAATGTTGTTGGAGTCCCTGTGTGGAGGCTGAGGGAGTCATGAGGAAAAGCCATGGGTTGCAGTAGAGACCCCTATATTATTGAGATGCCAAGACTATGGGATCACTTCCAAGGAGAGCTGCCAGTTTGGGATGGTTATGAGTAGCCTATCTGGAAGGGTGGAATTGGAATCCAGGAATTTCCTTGTGGGTCTCAGGCAGGATTTAATGTTTGACTTGTTCATTTTAGATCTTATATTAAAAATATTAGGGGGTTGGGAGATGGATCAAAATTAGGGCACTTAGTGCCCCAGGTTCAATTCCCCAGTATCCACATAATACCAGATGCTCAAAGCGGTGTATGCAATTAGAGTTCATTTGCATAAGCTAGAGGCCCTGGCATACACATTGTCTCTGTCTGTCTTTCTTCTATTTCTTTCTGCTTGCAAATAAATAGATAAAAATAGTTTTTAAAAACATTAGTGGAATCTTTCCTTTCAATACCATTGTTTGAAGTTCAAATGTATGTCATGTGTTTTTCATTTTACAGTCTCACAGTTAAGAGACCTTGGACTATGGTGATACCTGAACACTATTGGAATAGATGAAAACCTCATGGGGATTTCTAAAGTTTGAGTGCATGCATTGCATTTTACATCATGGATGGACATCAGTTCATGGGGGCCTGGGGCAGAACACAGTGGGTTCAGTCATATTTTCCATAAACTCATATGGTATGAGTGCTTTGTCCAAAGCTGGTAGAAATTTGGGAGTTGGAGCTTTGCTCAAGGAGGTGTGTTGTTCGGGGAGAGCTTAAAGGTGTTATAGCCAGCTCACCCTTACCACATCTTGGCTCATTCTCCTGCTGCTGTTTTTCACTTGCTGTGACAAGGAGATGATGCCAAGCCTATGCTCATTCCATGCTTTTTTCAGCCATTTTGAGTAGGTAGTTCTCCTATTATACCCCATGTGTACCATGTCAGAAACAGAGACAAAAAAAAAATCAAACCCAGATCATGGTGACTTGTAGATTGATATGATCCACAGATTTCTTTGTTTTTAAAGTTAATTTTTAATTCCTAGACACATAGTGTGAACATGTCCTGTGTTTGTACCCCCATTTCCCTCCTTTCTGGCCCCACCCCAACCTCCTCTGTGAGATTGCTCGAACAGTCCATTGGATGGGAGGTTATGAATTGTATTAACTGTAGCCAGATTTTTTTTTTTGTTTGTGTGTTTTGTTGTTGAGGGAGGTGATGTCTCAGGATATTCTCCCCACTGTGACTCTTACAATATTTCTGTTTCCTTTTCTGAAAAGTTCTCTAAACCATGGTTGGTGAGTTTAAAGTTTGTTTTATTGTTGCATTCTTAAGAGTCTCTGAGTTTCTGCTTTGGAGTACTTGGGCATCCTCAGTGTCTCTGTTTTTCCTTTAATAGGTTATTTAACTTGTGGAGGTAGCTCTTTTGCTCATCTCTCCACTTCTCTAAAGGTTTCATTAGGGCTCTAGATGGTGAGATATGGGTGGTTCATCTCCTGCTTGGGTGTCCCCCATCATCTTAGGTCCTATTGGTGGAATTGGTTTGACCACGGTTCTCATTGTGTTTTGAAAAATTCAAACAAAATCTCCATTGGAGAGTGAGATCAGTATTGGTTAAATGAGGCAAACACTGTTGATTTGGTGAGTTTTTAATGGGTGTAGCCTTTCTGTAGGCCCATGGTCAGTGGAGACTTCTCCTTAGAGATCAAGTTCTTGGTCTCCTTAAGAAGTTGCCTTGGTTCCCAGTACCAATCAATGGTTCCTTGCTACTGAGTGGATCTCTTAGCCAATTATCCAGCTGTTGATTCCCTGCCTAGGTTAAGCACCACTATTGCAAAGCTGGGTACTTCTTGTCTTGCTAATCTCAGCTATATAGCAGTGTGCGCTGCATTCTCAGGCCATCAGTAGGTGCTGTATATGGATGTCCCCTGCTTTCTCAGAATATCATTTGCCAGCTTCTCCTGGCAGCACATGTAACACCTTCAGGCACTACACAGGCTAACCTACTGGGAGCTGGTTTTGTTTCCAGATTCAGCAGGGTTTCTTGGTATTGTGTGGCAGCAGTCTATGTAATCTTCAGCAACAGGGTTTTACCTTTTGTCTGAGGAGGGTATTCAAGAGCATTGAAGAAAACTGTCTTGTTTTGGAGACCTTGAATTTCTCTTCAATCAACAGCTCAGTGTGGGACATAACTAATTACTGGGACAGGGAGTTATAGGCCAGAGCCATTGTCTCAGAGTTAGGCTTCCACCCATCTTCTTCAGAGCTCCTGTTACCATACAATGACCCCAGATACCTCAATTCCAGGATGGATTACACAGTAAGAAAAAGAAAGAGAGGATACAGTGGATGGAAGGTTCTTTTGTGGGGTATAGGGAAAGAGGGGAAATTACACAAAACTAATGACACAAATCAGGACCATAGAAACCTTCCTTCTAGACAGCAATCTCCAAGATATAACCCTCAATCAGAGAGGGGGGGGAATGGCCTAGACATACATACCCTGTAGAAAGTAGAGAAAGCTTAATCCTAAAACCATGGGCTCTGATTGATAAATTCCAGGGACACAATTGGGTTATTACTCACAAGATTGACCAGCCAGGCCACATGAGCCAATTGGTACAATAGTGGCTGGTCTGTTATGAGGGGCACCAACACTCTAATTGGACTGGAGGCATGCTCCACAGAAGGGAATACATGCCTGGTTCAAAGGCTTAGTCAAAAGCCTATGGATGGGGAGGTAATGAGACCTAGGGGAGTAATTAGTTATCTGGCTAAATGCATATATTATGCCTATCAAAATGCCATGTGAACACTTTTTTTTAATGTGCATACCCATATAATAATGCTACTCTCACTTTTTGCTAGAAAAGCTTGTGTTTTCAAGTAGTGGTGACCACTGGGATAACTCAAAAGTCACCATAGGGCTGAGAAGAAGTGACAGTGCTGGGACATCACTATACACCTCCTGAGGCTAAAGAGTCTATTGTGGAAGAGGTGCCAGAAGAATTTTAAGAGCCAAAGGATGTGTAGTACTGTACATAATGCAATATTTCAGACACAAAAATGGTCTTGATATTCATGACTTCACAGTGTCCAACACAATCTTCATAAGACCTTCAAATTGGGAGAATAAGAAACAAAATAGAGACTAATTGAGAGGGGGTGGGGATGGGAAGGGAATAATCATGGTTTATTGTCTATAATTATGCAAGCTCTCAATAAAATGTTATAAATACTTCCTTAAACCAATAGTAGCTAAAATGAGATAAACAAATATAATTTTACTAAGTTTCAGAGGCCAACTCAACAGGAGTAAACAGAAATCCTAAGTGTTTATGTGCCAAAATTTATAAATACTTAAAGTATAAAATTATGAACAAATGTTAGGTAAACTAAACTACAATAATTTAGTTAGAGGTAAACTAAACTACAATAATTAATGAATCTCAGCAATGGACAGTTCATCCAGACAGAAGATTAATAAAGATACTGAAGAATCCATTTTATAGATGAAACTCCATTTTGTAAAACTAGCTTCACTTTAGATT
>PVHP010049752.1:0-12061 GCA_004024765.1 Zapus hudsonius
AAAGCTGCTTCACCTCGTGGTGGCCAGAATCCAACAGAGAAAAGACATTGTGAATGAATTACACCTGTTCAGGGCTCAACCTCAGTTACCTGGTTCCTTCACAAAGCTTTAGTCCCTAAAGTTTTCACTCCCTCCCAATAATACCTTCAAATTAGGAAAGTCCCCATGATCCAATCACATTTGGTTTCTTTTAAACAACTTGTGTCATTTTTATTTGACAGAACATTACTTAGCAGACTTTCACATTTCTTACACAGTTAACAGTGACTAAAATAAATAAAAATGAAAGACATATAAAATTGCCATCAGTTTGTATGTAAACTTTTTTATTTTGTAGTTATCAAGAATAAGACAGGGTATGTCAAATCTCTTGAATACCCACCCTTTCAAAAGGTCAGACCCTATTGCTGAAGACACCACAGATTGCCATCATACAACACTAAGAGACTCTGCTTAATCAAGAATGATATCCAGTCCCCAGATGGTAGCATGTGTAGTGCTGGAAAGTGTTACAGGAGCTGCCAGGGGAAATTGAGCAAACATTTTCTGAGAAAGCAGAGGTCGTTGATATACAGCACTGAAAGATGCTATGAGAATGATGAAGACTGGTAGAGACCAGTAATTCCAAGAAGTGCTCATCCATGCAATAGTGGCACTAAACCTGGGCAGGTGATCAATGGCTTGTTAGTTGGCTAAGAGATCCACTGTCTCACACTACATAGGAGATTTTGTTTATATGTTTCAGAATCCAAGGAGAACCATCGACAACCAAATCACACCAACAGGACCAGAAATGTTAACTGTCAACCAGGCAGGAGATGAACCACTCATAACTTTTGGTATAGAACCCAAAAGAAACCTTGCAGGAAGTAGTGAGAATAGCAAGAGACCTACATCCACAGCAAATCAGATAACCTGTGAGAAGATAATGGAGAGACACAATGAGGATACCCAATATAATCTAAAGCAGAAATCCAGTGATTCTTAAGACCTCAGCAGTAAAATAGACCTAAAACTCATCCATCATGACTCATGGATCTGAGCAGAAGAGGGAGTTGAGTGATTGTAAGAGCCATGGTGAGGGAAGGAGAAAAATGGGGGTACTACCATAAGACTTGCTAATGCAATGTATCTAATTATTTACAATAAATATGAAAAAACAATAAAAAAGACAAGGAAATAGATCACATGTTGCATGAAAGCAGAAGTGGGGACTATTTCATTGGGTGGAAGGGACCAGAAAAATAAAAAAAAATAACATTAGCTAGTATTAGAATAAACCAGAAATTAGCTAACTACCATGAAGTTCATTCAGGAAATGATGTGATTTTTAAATAGTTTTATTGGTAAATATCTACTCAATTTTTTAAATTATAATTCACGGCTGACTTTGTATTAAAATGTCAAACTTCAATACTTGTGACAAACTATGGTCCAAATAATATACTTGTTGTCTATTACTTTTAAGAAAAATCTATTATTCCAACAAAACAAATCATTCAATTTCAAGTATTATACTTTATTATGTATCTATATGCCAGGGAAGTATTATGTCATTCGCTGTTGAGGCTATCCTAATCCTGTACCAATTTGACTATGCAAAAAGTTGTTTTACTAAATTATAGTATTTGCTACAATCTGAGAATTATATAACATAGTGTATTAAAAGAAAAATATACAAACATTACTATAGTCCACTAGCCTGATGGAGGAATTAGATACATAGATATGCAGATCTGTACTATACAATGTATAATAAAATTACATATTAGATATTGGACAAGTGCTGTTAATTGGACATTAGCAATTTAACTATAAAATTCCTAGTATTACAATCACTTTAGTTTAAATTCCCATTAAATGGAATCTTGTTCATAAGGTTTGATTTTATATTCAGGAAAGCAATTAATTTTGAAACTCAAGTTTGAATTTATATCTCAAAACAGCTCTGTGTAGTTTTCTAGCATATAATTACAAGTGCAATTAGCAATTTGGCTATGGATTGTGTTTAATGGCCACATATATCAGATAATGAAATTTAGATTTATGCTAAGAATTGTAGCCGTAAAATTATAAATGAACATTTACATTTAAAATTTGATTAAAATAATACATGCATGTGGCTTTTGGTATTCAAAAGCAATAATGAAAACATTGCTCTTCATTTATTAAATGATGGTCGATATTTGAATGTGTGTTGTGCCTATAGGCTGCCATCATGGAAATCCTCTCAGTGACTTCACTAGGAACTACAAATTGTTCCTCATTATCTAGTATAAAACAGTTGTTTTCTTTAATGTTGATACTCTTGTTTCTTGATAAGTTGTTAAACAATATAATACAGAATTTTTTAAATTTCCTTGATGAAGAATATCATGTGGCTGGATTTAGTTATTATGTCCATCAAAGTACTGTGACAGTTAGTAGACATTATTAAAATAGAAAACACAGCTGTTTGACATCTGATAGACTTTTTAGGTTGCTTACATAAAATTTTGTATAATATTAATAATTATGAAACTTTTAAGATTTGGTGGTCTTATTGACTTTGTAGTTTCCTGGCATTAACACCTGCAGTTATTTTGATCTAATTCTTTTTGAAGTACATAAAAGAATGTTTCTGTGTAGATAATCTTTTCCTTGAGCCGATTAAAATTCAATGTATTAATTAAATTATTCAGTTATCCTAGGAATAATATGTTTTGTCATTCCGTAAGCAACTTGTGTTCTAGTTTAAATCACAATATAAGTGGAATTAAGAATTGCAAGTGAAAAAGCAAAAATATAAACACATACAATGCTCCTTTCTTCATTTTCTAATGTGTGATTTTACAATAGACCACACAGGCACACCTCCCTGGACAAAATCAGTGATCAGAGTTAACTATGTATTGGCTTAGTAAATTAATTTCAACTCAAAATATGGCTAATTCAATAAATAAATTTTCCCTCTAAAGTTAAATCAATTAGCATTTAATAAGAATATCTATTTTTAATAGATATTATAAAATTTTAAAATAAGCTTTCCCCTGAAGTATGATTAAGCAGACTGAACTGTTTAGGTACTCATGTAAAATTTAGGACAAAAGGGTAATTATAAGATGGCTCACAGAGGACCTGAGTTCAACACCCACCGAAAACGCCAGGCATAGCTCCACATGCCCTGGACCCTACCTAGCATTGAGAGGGTGAGGTGAGCAAAATGTAACTGGGGATCTCTACTCAACCAGTGTAACTAAAAAAAAAACACAGGCATTTGATGCTCTGAGAGAGACTGTTTCAGAGAATTATGAAGATCAGTAGAGGAGAACACTATACATCTTCCTGTGACCTCCAAATGCAGATGCTCTAGATACATGCATCTGCTCAAATGTGTGTGCAACACACACATACACACATACTCACATACACACACGTACATACACACTTATATACACACATGGCATTATACACAGCAAAATAAAAAATTTAGTATTGTATAAGCAACCTCAAATAAAAATTAATAATGCTATCTTTGATTTTGAAAAATCTGTAGCTGTATAAAATAAAACTGACCAGGTTTCTATTACTTAAATATGGATATATTTTGGAAGGGGAAAGGAGTTTAAATTACTGGGCTATGACTTTGACAGAGATTCTTGATTAATTGATATAGAGAAATAAGGGTTATTTGAAATATGAATGAAGGTAGCAAGTGTGAGTTTCTTAAATAACTTTGAAATATATGTTATTTCTGAGAGTTTCTGCTTAAAATACAAACACTAGTTACTCAATGAATCATGAAGAGACTTTATGGAAGAGATTGTAAAATGACCATAATTCTAGCTGAAGTATTTTAGCTAATTCCAAAGAATTTCAAAGTGTCATTGAGTCTAATTCAGCAAACTGAAGCCATATTCATCTGATTTTAATGGATGCTTGCTGTTAAACCCAGGAGGATATTGACCACTCAGTATAACACACATACAGAAATAGATAGATAGATAGATAGATAGATAGAGAGAGAGAGAGAGAGAGAGAGAGAGAGACAGAGACAGAGAGAGATTGAGCTAGGATTCATTGGAGGGAATGCATAAATCACTGTGGCAGGGGTTCTTATTGTGGAAACAAATATTCCTTTAGTAGAGTACGGTAACATAGTATACTACTACCACCTTGTATTTGAATATATTTCTCTTGAAAAATGTAATTACAAGCTTGATTTAATCAGAATCTTTTTTATTGAAAAAAAGTGGAAAATTGCACTAGCATTTCTACAACTCTTATGGAAAGTCATCTTGGTAAATCAAGGAATTGCAATTGGTTTTGTGAATCAAAATATAAGTCACTTCTACTAATAACAAGCAAAGTCATATTCTTAAATTCCAGTGGTGTATCAGGCATGTTATTGACTGCTTCAATTGCATGTACAATATAAATCTCACACTCAATTTGTTTCACAGTGAATTATTTTCTCTCCAAAACATGATTCATGTACATTTTCCCTGTCACTGTTGATGATAATTCTGTACTTCAAATTATTTAGTTCAAAGAGCTTCTCATTTTCTTTAACTCAACTCGGTATTAAATATAATAGAAATCTGAATTATTGGATCTTTGGAATTTGTACAGAAGTCCAGAGAAATTTTAAAAAATAGAAAAAAATGAACACTTGCACATGATGCCCTTAATTAATAATTCTGGGAAGATTAATGATTTCTGGATGGTTAGTGATTCCAGGAGGATTATTAGAGGGATGGAGAATAGAGAGAAAATAGAAGGAATCAATTCTTGTGATCTAAAAGACACTGGGTGACTATGGTTTGGAACATTCTGGTATCCAATTGTCCATTTTGTGAATAGCTAGAAGAGAGGAGATCAAATACTGTAAATTGCAGTCATAATTATGCTACCTTTTTATATTTTATTTTTATTAATTAGTAGAAACTGTATACGTCTTTTGTCGGATACCCTCCCATTTCCCTCACCCTGCCCATGTTCCCCTGAGGACCCTCCTCAGTGTGATTGCCAGAATGCTCCTCAGGCATTCTTGCTCATCTCACTACTTCCTCGAAATTTCATCTGAGCCCTAGCTGATGTGTTAGGGGTGGTTCATTTCCAGTCTAGGAGTCAGGTATCATTTCAGGTCTTGTTGGTAGATTTGGGTTGTCCACAGTTCTTGTTACTTTCTGAATAATACAAACATTCTTTAATGGAGAGTGAGATCAGTGTAGTTTATATGGGACAAACATTATCCATTTGGTAAGATTATACTAGGTGTTACATCTCTTTAGGCCCCTGGTTAGTGAGGGCTTCCTTTTGGTGTCCAGATACTTGGGTCTGCTTAGGAACCCAAGTTTCCTTGGATCCCAGTTCCAGCTAAGGGTTCCTTGCCACTGAGTGGATCTCTTAGCCAAACAGATAGATGTTAATTACCCACCTAGGCTAAGTGCCACTATTGCACAGGTAATTCTTGCCATGCTGGTCTCTGTCATGTAGTGGCACTCCCTGCTTTCCCCCAACAATGGTAGCTGTCATTTAGCAGTGTCCTCTGCTTGCTCTCAACATCGTGCACCAGTTGACCCTGGCAGCTCTTGTAGCTCATTCCAGCACTACATGGGGTAACCCTCTGGGAACTGGCTTCCTTCCAGATTCCTGGAGGTCTCTTGGTGTTGTGTGAGAGTAGCCTGTGGCATCTTCAGCAATAGGGTCTTCTTATTTTTTGCCTGAGGTGGGTAATCAAGTGCTTTGAGAGAAGCCTATCTCGTTTGGGGGACTTCTTAGATCTCTCTGGTTAACTGCTCAATGTGGGAAGTCACCGATTTCTGGCAAGGTGATTCACAAGCACAAGCCAATTGTATTAGAGTTAGGCGTCATGCCACACTCTTCAGGGCCCTCTAGTCAGGCAATACTCCGATTATCCTCTAGAGGGTGATATTGTTTAGCCTACTGTCAAAGAGCAAGGATTCTATGATTTCAACTCATTTTGGATTTAGTTTTATGTATCTCTCCCCTGCCCTCCAATTCCTTCCCCACCGATCCCTTCCATCCCCATGGTCTGACTCGACTTACATGTCAGGTTTGCTTACTATACTAGCTTAACCTGGTCAGGAACCACAGATTAGGGATAAAATGCTGCACTTTTCTCTCTGTTGTTGGGTGAGTTCACTGAGTATGATCTGCTCCAAATCCATATACTTTCCTGCAAATTTCATTATGTCATTTTTTCCCTTATTGCTGAGTAGAATTCCATGGTGTAAATGTTAATCACAATGTTGATATCCATTCTTTCAGTGATGGGCATCTGAGTTGATTCCAATTCTTAGCTATTGTGCATTGAGCAGGTAGGGTCTTGCTCTAGTCCAGGCTGACCTGGAATTCACTATGTAGTCTCAGGGTGGTCTTGAATTTATGGCAATCCTCCTACCTCTGTCTCCTGAGTGCTGGGATTAAAGGCATGAGCCACCACGCCTGCTAACAAAAGAATTTATATGAAAACTAATTGATAAATGGAAGATATAATAATGGCATTCTCTAAGATATATAACAAACCAAGAAATGAATGACAGAATTAAATGTTCACAATGAAGAGACTCTTTACAAGTTAATATCCACAATTTAAAATGAAGATTTCCTTTTTAAAAAAGTGGGTTAGCAGTTAGGGAGATGGCTCAGAAGTTAAAGATCCTTGTTTACAAAGTGTTTTAGCCTGGGTTTGATTCCCTCATAACTGCCTAAAGCCAGATGCACAAAGTGGTGCAAACATCTGAGCTTGTTTACAGTGTGTGGAGGACCTGGCAAATGTGTGCAGAATTCTCTCTTTCTTTCTGTCTGTCTCTCTTGCAAATAAATAAAATATTTTTAAAAGAGAATTAGGTAAAATGAATGAAATAAAATTTTAAAGAAATAATTTTTAAAAAGTTCTCTCAAAATAAAGTATACAAAATAAAAGAAAATGCTGAAAAAACTAAATGAGAAATATTTAAAATAATACCATTTTAATATAAATTGGAATGCCAATCCAATATAAAATTATAAATGCCTATATATAAGACATCATAGAAATATCAAATTCTCAGCCTAATAGATGCTAGAAACCACATAAAAATTCTAATGGGGAAAGTTTTCACATTGTAATTCTGAAAATTACCCTAATTTGGGTGAAAGTGAACAGTAATGAAACGCTATCAGAGTCTCAAGGTCTTTATGAACCTATCTCTCTTGTAACTTTACTAGGATCTTCTAAAGTAAAAAAAAAAAAAGATGTTAAAAAGTAGAAGCACATTTAAAAAAGTTTGCAAGATTCAGACATTGTCACTTATAGAAAGTGACACAGAATTATGCTGAAAAGAACATGGAGATGAACACCTCATTTCCATCCTCGCTAGTGCAGATTCTGCAGCGGAGAAGAGGGATATAGTGTGTACAGGGAGAAATGGTTCATACAATGAATAGTTTTTCATAACTTTAAGTAAACTTTACTGATAAAAAAGCTAAAAGATGAATTATTGTCAGTTATATAGAAATAAGAGAATAAAAGCCTCCAATTTATATTCTAGCAAAAGCACAATATTTTTTTCACTGAATTGTACTAACAACAGAATTGTTTATATATTCAATTCAATGGTTTTACCATATTGGAAAAATGAAGTGATACAAAATGTTTTTTTAAATGTACCCCCCAAAAAGCCTAGGAAATATTTAGTATCCTTAGTCAGAGATCATTCAAAATGACTGAAATGAACAATGAATTTAAAAAGAATGCTATTAAAAGATGTAAAACAAGACAGAATAAATATGTAAGAGTTGACAGAAGCTACCTCTCAACGACAAGGTGATAAGATTTTAACAATTGGCCAAAGACTGGAATACACATGTCTAAAAGAAACCCGATAGCCAACATATATATGAATTAGTAAACAGTGCAATAATTAATTAATGGATAGAAATCAGTAACATATATACTTGTACATGAAGATATCCACTTTCCCATCACCATTTATTGTTTCTTCTGTAACTAAGTTTGGTATCTCTGTCTACAGGATTGGACGGCTACTGTTGAACAAATATATTTCTGCATCCTCAATTCTATTCCATCCGTCTTCATGCCTATATTAATTATTTAGCTAACTATAAATTAATACCATATTGTGATATCACCTTAAAATATCATAATGATATTATTGAAAGATATATTTTAACAATTCTCAAAACTATTACATGAAAATTACCATAGTGACAAAATATTACTCGAATTGAAGAGTCTTTGGCAGACAAAGCAGAACTCAACTGTATTTAATCCTAATCATATGTTTTCAGATGCTAATTTCCTTTTGCAAGCAAGAATGACCTGCTATATACTCTGTATTTTAGCGTATATTTTGCTATACACTTTAGTAAAACAGATTTATTGCTTGATAGCTTATTAATTTAAAAGAAACACCTATGGGATTCACATTCTGGCAAGAGATGAACCTCCCTGGGCCTGTCATGTAGGCCCCAAATGAAACCTTTGCAAAAGTGGTGTGATAAACAAGAGACCTATCACCACAGCAAGTCAGATAACCCAGGATAGGTCAAAGAGACAGACACCAACCATATCCAACACAAACATGGCAGAAGTCCAGAGACACTTAAGATCTCAACAACAAAGCAGACTTAAAACTCACCCACAATGACTCAGGAAACTGAGCAGAAGAGGGGGTAGAAAGATTGTAAGAGTCATGGTGGGTAAGAACTCCCAGAGACATTGCCCCCCTCAGTAACAACACACAAAAAACTACCTTTTGTGATCTTTATAACTCCCTATCCCATGGGCTGATCCAGTAAGCCCATGAGGAGGGTCCCCAGTGGGTTGGGGACAGGGAGGAAGATAATGGGGGCTACCATCATAAGATTTGCTCAAATAATGTATGCAATTATAGATAATAAATAAAAAAGAAATACCTACTACAAAATCTAATTCCAGAGAAAATTCATTTGTGACTCTAAATAAAATAATGCATTTACTGAGATACAGTTTAAGCATGAAAGTATCTGGTCACTTATTCACCAGTTAATTAGTATATGTTTAATATTCTACTTTGGATTTATGATGTCATTTCAACCAAAATACACCAAATACACCAATATTAAAATAGTAAGTTATATATTGCAATACATTTTCGACCAATAATATATTTTACAACAGGGTATGTGAAACTAATTATAGTCTTGATTATTGTCAAAATGAATGTTTTAATAACATTTACTGCATATGTTTTGTTTGTTTTGACCTACTCAAAAGTTCATAGTAAAACCCATCTTCTATCATTGTAAGCAAAACCTGTTTTAAACCTGGCTCCTTTTTGACTCCAAGAGCAGTGCAGTTTTAGGATGCCTCATGTAATGTCCATCAGTGAACATTATCGAATCACATGAAAATGAATTGATCTAACCTGAACTTGTAGGAAGCAGTATCAATGCTTTGGTAGAATGTTCTGGGAAATATTGGAAGTACAGAGCTGGTGATTTGAAAACCCAAAATGTATAGTTTCAACATCTACCACTATGTATTGACAAAATGCCTAATATTTAAGCCATTTCAGGGAAAGAGGAGAGAAAGAGAGAGACAGAGACAGAGAGATTGATTTAGTAGCCATGCATAGTTTATCATAATGGAGAGAGATTCCTTTAACTCAAAAGAATTTAATGAAATTCAGATGTACCTGTATTTTATTTATTTATTTATTTATTTATTTATTTATTTATTTATTTATTTTTGTTTTGGTAACTTAAAACTAATAATATTGAAATAAGTCCACATTGATTTCCAGAAAAAAAGTATGGAATTAATTGGAAAGTAAAACTTGGAAGAAATTGATTCAGTACATGTAAAGGAATAGAAGATTCCTGCAGTTCCCATGTGCAGGCTCAGCACACTGAAGAGATGTAGCTTTCTTCAGTAAGTCCCATAGGAAAGGAATATGTATGATCTTAACTTAAAGTCCACAAATATAAAGGGCATGCAGAATGCTAATGAAAGCCACTTCAACTTGTATCAACCCTGTTAAATTTCAGGTTGAGACTTGCAGTTTTAGAATTAGTGGTTTTTCTCCCTTCACTTGACTTACTGAGATTTTAGGCAGAGATAAGATAACATGATCCAGACTGTTATAATATGTTAATCGTCAACTCAAAAATGGTAACCAAGAATTCCTACCTGAAATCAATTTCAATTTTTTTCCATTGCCATAAGTAGTTATTCCATTTCTATAATATTATGGTCTAAAATTTATGGATATATTTCCATTTAACACTAAAGCATAGATATGATCTTATATTTTAAAACTCATGGTCAAGTAGGTTAAAAAAAGTAAAAATAAAATAATATAAATTCAAAATATATGAGGTTATGGGCCATTTAAAGATTAAAAACATCAAAAGCAAAAGGGTAAAATCTAAGATGTAACACTGTGTGTATCCTTGTCAGTGTTATAACTGAATCTGCATACATGTGTATACTTTTTATTATACATATATCAAAAGAAACTGGCAATATCAACTTTTAAAAGAAACTAGAATTTTAAAATTTTATCATTGAAAAGATGAAAAACCATGAGACAAATTTAATGCACATTTTACCCCAAATTAGAATTTTTTAAAAGGCACAAATAGTCCTTTATCAATATACATAAAAGATAAAATATCTTAGATACAGTTAACATAATGATTTCAGGCTATGTCTGTTATCATTGACAAAATGTGCCTTTCTAGGAACTAAATGTGATAATGCTTCTGCATATACCCTTAAGAAGTGTTATGAAAAACACAGACTATCATAAATTACTGGACATTGTGGCATTTGTGGATATAGAGAATATTTGAATGAAATCTGCTCAAATTATATAATTCAGAAAAGAAAATCAAAATAGCAATAAGCAAAACTACTGATAGATTTAAATTGTACCTTTGATTTGTTGTTTGTGGACTCTTTCTTTGCTTTATTTTATTATTATGTAGCCCAGGCTGGATCTGAACTCATGCCAGCTCTCCTGCCTCAGGATCCAGAGTGCTGGTAGAACAGGCACACATCTTCATATCCATCATTATGCTATCCTTATACCAAAAATAGTGAAAAAAATTCTATCTAGAACATGTTTTGTCTAAGAAAATTTTCTTCTTGAAAATAAGTTCTTACCAAGTAGGGGACTATTCTCCATTTTAGTGCACACATTAAAGATATGGCCAATACATTCTACAGCAGTTAATAGTCCATAAAACATTGTGGGATGTAGGAATAAAAATATTGATTGTATCATTAAACATAAAAAGTAAATATGCTCAGTGTAGTTTAAGCATTGAAACCTAGGGGAATGTGATTTTGATTTTTTTAAAATAATTTGTTCTCAACTTATTGAAGCAAATAATGTTGTGGTAGGACTGATCATGGATTAAAAGAAAGTATCACCTTCCTGCTCTCTTATCCTGAAAATAACCTAAGACCTGACTCACAATCACCATCGTGCTTAAACCCTGTGAGGATATTTTGCAACATACTTCACAGCTGTTCAACTGAAACTTTCTCTTCTCTTCCCTTTCATAAAACATAACTTTTCTTTCTCCTTTATGAAGCCTGGCTCTCCATTCTCAAACTTATTCAGTCTGTGAATTTTCCTGGTAACTTGTACTGTTGTAGGAATTTCTGTTCAATGCAAACCAGTTTCTTATAATATTTTTCAGCAGTATCTCCATGTGTGAGTTTGCATTTACTGAAATATATTGCTTTCAATTACAATTCATCTCTAAAATTATATTTATATACAATTTGAAACTTTTCTTCAAATGCCATTTGAGTATAGAGGAACTGCATTTTCTGTGGATGAGATGATTGAGACAACTGTTTATTTATTGAACAAAGTATCAATGCACCTACATTTGAAAAGGTCATTTTCCAGTATTGTCAAGAAATTATATCTTTGCTGTCCCTCTTTGCAAATCAGTGAGTGAAGATTATATCAACATTAATTAAGCAGCATACATTTAGTCTTTTTACTATTTAATTAAAATATTTAGAAGCAGCTGCGTTTTCGTCCATCTGAGA
>PVHP010049753.1:0-12044 GCA_004024765.1 Zapus hudsonius
TCTGCACTGTGCTGGGGGGGGGGGTGTCACAGGAGCATGAACAGCCATACATGGTTTTATGGTGGTTCTGGGGGGTCACAGTAGTGCGTGGTTTATGGTGGTGGTCCTCATGCTTGCACAGCAAGTGCTTCACTTACTGTGCCATCTCTCCCACCTCCTTTTTATTTAGTTAGTTTTTTGAGACAGGGTCTCATGTAGCCAGACTGGTCTCAAACACACTGTGGAGCTAAGGATAACCTTGAACTTCTGATCATCCTGCCACCTCCTGAGTCCTGGGACTACAAGTATGAACCATTATTCCCGGTTTATGTGGTGCTGGGGATCAAACCCAGGGCTTAGTACACGCTAGGCACTAACTCCACCCACTGTAGTGCCAGCCCTTGACCTTGTTTTGTGCTGTCACTAAGTCACCGCCTCTCTTCCCACCAGAGGGAGGAAACAGAAGCAATGAACAAAATGTTTCTTTCCATCTAAGCTGTTTAAATGACCAAGGACATACTCAGAGGTGAGCCCTGAGCTCTATCAATACCAAGCCTGTGTGTGTGTGTGTGTGTTTGTATGCACACAGGTTTGTGTGGTCATGAGCATAATTAGGCAAGAATTATGGATATATTTATAATCATGTGTGGTGGACATTATTTTGCTGTTTGTTTTTTGTACCTCACTGTGTATGTATGTTTATAATAAACTGTTCTGTCATCCTAGAGATTGAAATCAGGCCCTTGTACATATCAGCAAGTGTTCTACTTCTGAGCTATATCCCAAGCCCTAGAGGGGGTTTTGTTTGTTTGTTTTTGAGGCAGGGTCTCACTCTAGTCCAGGCTGACCTGGAACTTACTCTGTAGCCCAGGCTGGCCTCAAATTTATGGTGATCCTCCTACTTCAGCTGCCAGAGTGCTGGGATTAAAGGTGTGAGCCACTACATCTGGCTTTAGACGTTTTTATCTTTTGAGGCAGCCGAGGATGACCTTGATCTGGTGGTCCCTGCTTCCACCTCCCAAGTGCTAGGATTATAGGTATGCACTACTACACCCAGTCTATACAGTTCCAGGGATGGACTATGGCTTTAGACAAGCAGTCCACCAGCTGAACCCTAGCCCCCGCCCTACTAACTACTTCTTCAAGCAGTTTTAAGTTCACAGAAAAATGAACATAAAGAGCAGAGAGAGTCCCCAGCACCACCACCACCCAGTCTGCCCCGTGTGCAACCTTTACTAGAGCATACAAGCTGGGAACAGGCATGATCACATCTTTATCCCCCAGAGTCTGCTCGAGCTCTCTCCAGGTGCTCAACAATCTGTAGGCTTGAACAAACATGAAGTGATGTGTCCACCATCACATATGTAAAGTTATTTACCCCATCTTTCTTTTCAACATCTATGTATGCCTTTTTTCCTTTTCAAAGAAGGCTGTGGAGAGCAAGGTAGAATACAATGTAACAAGTGTCAGGCAGAACGGCTCACTGCCTTGCATATTTCCCTATGCCCACCATCTGTCCCTGTTTCCCCAAAACTCTTCCTTTCACTGTCTCCATAGTTTTACCTTGTCTAGAAGAACATGTGGTTGGAACCCTATAGTGTATAGCATTTGCGTGTGTGTATCGGTTTGAATGAAATGCCCCCCATTGCCTCCCGTGGTTTGCATACTTGGTCCTCAGCTGGTGGTCTATTGGGAAAGTGGTGGAGCCTTTGGGAGGTGGTGCCTTGCTGGAGGAGGAGTGTCACCGGTGATGGACCTTAAGGACCTTAGTCTAGTCCAGCTCATGCAGACTGCTTATTTACTGCTCATGTGGAATGTAATCTAGGCTTCCTGCTCCAGCCTATCATGCTTTCCTGCCATGATAAAACATCTCAAAACTGTAAGCCAAAATAAACCCTGTTCTTTCCTAAGCTGCTTTTGGTTGGGTTTTTCACTCCAGCAACAAGAAGGTAACTGCCAGTGTGTCAGTGTGTGTGTGTGTGTGTGTGTGTGTGTGTGTGTGTGTGTGTGTAGGGGCCAGTGGTATTGAGCATCTAACTCAATTACTCATCACATTGTTTTTTGAGACAAGGTCTCTCTCTGATATTGTAACTAGACTGGTTTGCCAGAAAGCAGGCAAACACTCCTGTGTCTGCTTCCACAGCACTGGGATAGGCCACATGCTACCACACCTGGTCCTTACACGGGTGCTGGGGATCTGACCTCCAGTCTGCATGGCTGTGTGGTAAGCAGTCTACCCCCGAGCCATCTCTCCATAAGTCCCTTCTTTGTAGTTTTGATTACTGTGGTGGTCTATCCATTCACTTACATATTGTTGCTTATAAACCCCTTGTGTTAGTTGGGCTTGGTGGTGCACGCCGTTAATTCCAACACTCAGGAGGCTGAAGCAGGAAGATTGCTGTGAGTTCACGGCCAGCCTGGGATGACAGAGTGAGTTCTAGGTCAGCCTGGGCTAGAGAGCCTACCTTGAAAAACACACACAGCCTAAAAGAACATTTAAACTCCTTGTGTTTCTGCATCTGCAAGGAGGGCCAAATTATAAGATTTCATAGTGCTCATGGGTGTGTGGGTTTTCACTCATTATAACATGTTGATGATTACCAGCTTCTGGTACTTGTCTTTGTCATTTTGTGGCTGTTGTGTGGTGTGTGCACGCATGGGTGTACATGTGTGGTGTGTGCATGTGTGTGTGCACACATAGTGTGTGCGTGCACATGTGTGTGCGTGGCGTGTGTGTTTTCTTATGTGTGTAGGCACATGTGTTAGTGCACATGCACATGTGTGGGAGTACATGCGGAGACCGGAGGACAACCTCAGGGTATAGGTTCTCACCTTCTACCTTATTTGCCACAAGGTCTCTCGGTCTCTGCCACTATGAATGCAGGCTAGCTAGCCTGTAAGCTTTGGGGTCCCCATGACTTAGCCTCCTGTTGCCATAGGTAGATTGGGATTACAGATGTGTGCGCTACTTGTGTGTCTGGCTTTCTGTGGGTTTTGGGGACTTGAACTCTAGTTGTCAGACTTGTGCAGCGAGTCATTTTAAGCCCGGAGCCATCTCCTCAGGCCCTTCCAGCCTTTTGGAAATAGATTCTCTTACTGAACCAGGACCTTGCTGATTAGGTTAGAATGGCTGGGCAGTACTCCCCAGGGATCCTCCTGTCTCCCCCTCCCTGGGACTGGGATGGCAGAGACACACCATGCTGACAGCTGTCCATGGCTCTGGGGATGCGTGCAAGGCCAGCTCTCGACAGCCCCACTTTGGGATTCTTGATGGCCCCTCAGGTATCTGAAACTCAACCCGTGAAAAACAAAACTCATCTCCTGTCACTATCTGGGCACACAGCAGCGGCATCTACCCGGTTTCGAAAGGCAGAGATCTGGGAAACTTCCAGAATACTCCTCCTGCTCTGCTCGCCTGTACACATTAATTGGCAAGTCCTGTCAATACTATCTCCAAAACAAGTTCTGAGGCCTTGAGTTCTTCCAGGCCCCAAACCACTCCCTGAGACTGGCCTCCTTAAAGGAGCTTCTGTGGTCCCCTCAAGGCCATCCTGAAGCTCAGACATATGTGGAATTTTCTAGATCAAGTCTGCAGATTTGTGTATCTCCCTTTCCTTTCTTTTTTCATGGATATTCCATGGGCACTCTATCGAGCCATGCCCAGCCCCGCACTCTGCCACTAACCCTCCTATTTCTTTTCACTTTTTAGCCCACGACTTTAATCCCAGCATTTGGGAGGCAGAGGCAGGGGGATTACCATAAATTCAAGACCAAGCTGAGACTACAGAGTGAATTCCAGGTCAGCCTGGGCTAGAGTGAGACCCTGCCTCAAAAAAACAAAAAAAAATCTTTTCACTTTTTAAAGACAGGGTCTAACATGTCTGTCCTTGAATGCTGTAGTTCAGGTAGGCCTTGAATTTGTATCCCCCCCCCCACACTTTAGCCTTCTGAGCTTCTGGATTACAGGCCTATGGCACCAGGTACGACATCTTTTCAAAGGGAGTGACAGTATTAGTCCAGCAAGGTGGTGCACATCTAACCCCTACCACATGAGAGCCTCTGGCAGGAAGATCATGAGTTTGAGGCCAGCCCAAGCCTATCTTTAAAAGGGGGAGGTGGATGCAATGTATCTCAATGTGGGGGGACATTAATAATGTCAGAAGATTTTTTTTTTCATTGGCACAAGGAGAGGTGGCTGCTGCTGGTATCAGTTAGGTAGAGGCCCAGGAGGACACTAAACTTTCCCAGGTCCATAGAGCACAGCTCCCCTTGCAAAGGACTAATGTCCCCAACCATGAGTGGTGTTGATACAAAGAAATGCCTTGTTAATATTGCCCCAAGCACAGCCTACAGACTGTGTTGATTTCAAACTGCTGATTACCCATCCAGATGACACAGCACAGAAAGCAATATGTGTTTAGAAACTTTAGTCACTTTATGATGGCTGCACTCATGTGACATGTCTTTTAAAGTCTTTGTTTTTATGCACACACACGTGTGTGCATATTTATGTCTATGTGGGCACATTACAAATGGAGGCCAGAGAACAACTTTGGACTTTGGGAGACAGGGTCTCCATGAACCTGGAGCTGGACTGGCTGACCAGTGAGCCCAGGATGCTCGTATCTCTCCATCTCCAGCACTGAAATCACAGGTGCACACCGCCACTTTCAGAAACTATGTGAGTTCTGGGAATACAACCCAGGTCCTCATGCTTTTGAGACAGGCATTGTTTTGGACTGAGCCATCTCCCCTTCCCAATTTATTTTTCAATTACTGAGTTTTCAAGGAATAGGATCTTGCCATTAGTGTATTATTATTATTATTATGTGGTTCTGAGTATGCAACCCAGGTCTTCATATTTCCTAGGCAAGTACTCTCCCATGAGCTACATCACCAGCCCCATAGAATAGCTTTAAATTAACAAGAAAATTTAAGCAGATAAAGGAGTCTTCATACTCTTTCCCTACCCCTACCCCTCAGCGCGCACGCGCGCACACACACACACACACACACACACACACACACACACGCAGTTTCCTCTACCATTAATGTGTTACACTAGCAGGGCACATTTGTTACAAGTAAAGATTCAATGTTGATACACTGTTACTAACCCAAGTCTACACTTTGTTCAGAATTCTCCAGTATTTCTTTTTCTTTTTCTAGAACTCGCCTAGGTATCCAAATGCCATTTTGTTTCCTTTTTGTGATTAAACCAGAACTACACACATGCCGGACAAGTGCTCTACCACTGAGCTACACCCACAGGTCTAGTTATGTCTCCTTAGGTTCCTTTTGACTTGGACAATTTCTCAGACATTCCTTGTGTTTGACCTTGAGAGATTGGAAGCGGATTGGTCAGGAATATTGCAGAATACTTTTTTCTTTTTCTCTCTTTTCTTCTTCTCTCCCTCCCTCCTTCCTTCCTTCCCTCTCTCATTTTTTTGACTGAGTCTCAGCCCACACTGGCTCTAAACTCTTTAAGTAGTAAGAATAATCTCGAACTCTTAATCTTTCTGCCTTCACCTCCCAATTGCTAGGATTACAGGCCTGTGCCACCATGTCTGGTAATTGTTTAAGGTAGAGTCTCATTCTGTTCCCTAGGCTGGCTTTAAATTTGTAACAATCCTCCTGTCTCAGATCTCCTAATGCTGAAAGCACAGGCATCAACTGCTACATGTGGGTTTTATCGATTCATTTGCTCATTTATTTATAGAATGGATTCATAGAAATTTATGGTATCTTTTGGATTGCAATCAAATACTACCTTATTTATTTATTTTTGTCATATTGCTTCAGCCATGGCTATCAGGAGCTCTTTCCGTTGTCTCTTATGATCCTTTGACAGATTTTCATCATTGTGGGATTTTTGGTATTGGCGTCTTGTCTGGCACTATGCATGTTTTAAAATTCTATTTCCTGAGAAACCTTTTCAACTTTTTTTTTTTTTTTTGGTTTTTCGAAAAAACCTCGAGGTAGGGTCTCATTCAAGTCCAGGCTGACCTAGAATTCACTATGTAGTCTCAGGGTGGCCTTGAACCCTCCTACCTCTGCCTCCCGAGTGCTGGGATTAAAGGCGTGCGCTACCACACCCGGCTCTTTTCAACTTTTTTAAAAAATATTTTATTTATTCATTTTCTGTATATATATATATATATATATATACTATATATATATATATATATATATATAGAGAGAGAGAGAGAGAGAGAGAGAGCCAGGGCCACCACATTGTGGGTCCGGCCTATATGGGTCCTGGGGAATTGAACCTGGGGCCTTAGGCACTGGAGGCAAGTGCCTTACCCGCTGAGCCATCTCTCCAGCCCTATCTTTTCAACTTTTTATTTATTTTTGAGGCAGTGGCTCATGTAGCCCACTAAGTAATTGAAGATGACCTTGAACTTCTGATCCTCTCGCTCCACCTTCCTTCCAAGTGTTGAGATTATAGGTGTTTGTCACCATGCTCAATTTATGTGGTATTAGGGATGGAGACCAGGTTTCCTGCAAGCTAGACACTCGGACAACTGAACTATGTTCCTGGCCTGTAAACTTTTATTTTTATGAGGCTGGCCAGATCTCACTGTGCAGCCCAAGCTGGTCTCCGACTCATCAGTCTCTGGAGTGCTGGGATGTAATCTATCGGTGTGTTTACCACCACACCTGGATTTTTCTTTCTTTTTTATTAATTATGAATTATTGAGTTGAAGAGGCTAGAACAGTTTCACACACATGGAATGCTGCCCATTCCAATAATAGAGCAGAGAGGATTAAGAAATAGTGAAGGAGTCAGAGAACAAAGATACATGTAACCAAAGTGAAACACAGATAGACAAAGCATGACACATATAGACAGCAAGAAGAAAAATACCAAGGCCAAGAAAGTTCTCTCCTCTTCCCAGCCAGGCTGGGCAGGGGGACAGACTCAGGTGGATGTGCAGCCCAGAGCAAAGGGAAGAGAGAAAGAGCAAGTACTAAAGCAGAGACCAGGAAATTCAGAGGACAAAAGTGTAGTAAAGGGAGTTACACCCATAGTTACCCTGAGTTTAGAGGAATTACACAGGTAGCAGGCTCAGAGCTTAGAGGAGATACCCACATGGTAGACTCGGGAATTAGAGAGAAATCCTACATGTAATTTAGATGAGAAGCTACCCCAGAACATAAGGCAGATAGAAGGCAAGCAGAAAACTACCCAGGCCAAGAAACAGTGCCCTCCTCTACCTGGTCAGGCCAGACAAAAAAGAACCAGACTTACATGCATCCAGACAGCGATCACAGATCAGAGAGGAAGCCTCTCTGTGTAAGACAGGGCCTTACCACGCCCAGGCTCCTCACAATCTTCCTGCCTCAGACTCCTGAAGTTAGAGGCAAATGCCACCACATCTAGCAAAAATTTATTTTGATTGCATCTTACAGATTGGAGAAAGAAGGAGCCCTTCATCAGAGTTTGGGATTGTCCAAGGACAATGACTACAGACACTCCTTTTATATTCATCATTCCACACACCAAAACATACCATTTTGTTCCTGCCCCAGGGACTCTGCCTTTGTAGTTCCCTCTGTCTGGAATGTTCTGCAGGTTTCCTTATCATCATTGCAGTATCTGTCCCACCTCTCTTCCTCCAGAAAGCCTCCAACCTGGCACAAGGAGCCTCCATTTTGGCTGCCTAGAGGATCCTCACCTTAGTTTGTTATCACCATCACATACTTGGGAGGGGGTGCAAGGGCTGGAACCAGAGCATCCTGCCACTAAAGCACATCTCAGCCTTTACCAATATGCACCACTGACATGTAATAGACATTTATGAGACAATGTCTCATAGAGCCAAGGCTGGCTTCAAACTTATTATATTGCTGAAGATGGCCTTGAATTTCTGATCCTCTTGACTCCACATCTGATTTTATGGTAGGCATTGAACCCAGAGCTTCATGAATGCTAAGCAATTTACTCTACCAACTGAGAGCTACTTTCCCAGCCCTATTATTCACTGTGTGTGTGTGTGTGTGTGTGTGTGTGTGTGTGTGTGTGTGTGTGTGTTGAGGTAGAATCTCACTCTAACCCAGGCTGACTTGGAATGCACACTATAGTCCAGGCTGGCCTCCAACTCAGTTATCCTTCTACATAAAATTCACAAGTGCTGGGGTTGCAGGCATCAACCACCACATCCAGCTTAGTCTTAAAAATTATTTTCCAAAACTAGACATGGTAGACATGCCTGTAGTCAAAGAAGCAGGATAGAGAGTTTGAGGCTATGCAGTAAGACTCTGTCTAAAAAACAAAATTGTTTTTCTAGCTTGGGAATGTGGCTCAGTGGTAGACCACTTGCCTAGCATAACAAAGCCTTAGGGTTGATCCCTGGCACCACACACACAAAAGTATTTTGACATATTTTGGACATATTTCTCAGAGGCCCTCAGGACATCCTGATAATAAAGTTTTCCCAGTGAATTTGAGATTCTGAATGGGGCTACGGGATTCATCTCCTCTAGCTCATTGTGGGCTAGAAGTATCAGAAAGGGACCCCAATTCTCTTCTCTGAGAGCTCCACAATTCCAGCCCCACTCAGCCCCATTTGAGGGTCATGAATATTTAGAGATGGTGAAGCCAGCCTCGGAATGGAAAGACAGCATAGCCACCAAGCAGGTGGACTCAGTACTTCTGTTTTCTTTGCTTTGTGACATTGGCTCTTGAGGACTTCATAGCTGGAGTATAATACTCATGGGAGAGTCGCAGGACTGATAGCAGGAGCCCACCATCCTGTCTACTCAGGAGGATGGCTCGAGTCAGGAGTTCAAGGCCAGCCTGGGCAATCTATCAAGACTTTGCACCTGTATTTTTTGCCCTTTCCTTCCTTCCTTCCTTCCTTCCTTCCTTCCTTCCTTCCTTCCTTCCTTCCTTCCTTCCTTCCTTCTTCCATTTTTTCTTTCCTTCTTTCTCTCACTCCTTTTTCCCTTTCTGTTGTGGAAGGGTCTGTTGCTATGTAGCCAGTTATGGTCTTGAACTTCTGCTCTTCCTGCCTTCATCTCTGGGTTTACAGGCACCTCCACACTGGGCTTTATTCTTGCTGGTGATGGAATCCACGGCTTTGTGAATGCCACCAACTGAGCCGTATCTCCAGCCCCAAGAACGCACTCCATCTCAAAGGGGTGAAACATCATTATTGGGCTGGGAGATGCCTTGCAATCATGAGAACCTGACTTCCATCCCCAGAACCCGTATAAAATGTGAGAATTCACCTGTGATCCAAGTGGTGGGAAGGAGGATACAGGGCTCTCTGATAAGCTAGTCTAGCTTGAATGGTGAGTTACAGGCCAAAGAGAGACCCTATCTCAAAGAAGGCATAGGCATTCCTGAGGATGACACCTGGCCTCCATATGCATGTGCACACCTGCATGCACACCTGCACAGACACATGCACCTGAACATATTCAAATATGCACACACATACCACATGCAAAACATTATATTAAGCTTGTTTCAAGGATTAAATCACTATGCCAGGGTTGTGTGAAGGATTAAACAAGGTAATGCTAGTCATATAACAAGCTAAAAATTATGTTAGTGGATCAGAAAAGTGCACACATAAGTAGAAGTTTACAGGTATCTTTTACAGGCATTTGCAAGCTCCCCCCCCCATGATCCTGATCCTCTGGCCTACAAATATTCTAAGTCTTTGATCCCCACCCCAGATTGAATAACCACAACTGGTCCCTTGAGGCCAAGGCCATGAGTGTTAATTCCCCCCAACACACACACACACACACACACACACACACACACACACACACACACACACACACACCTCCAGGTAAGGGAGGTAGGAATTTGCATCAGGCTAGAGGGGGAACTGCTGGTTGGGGACAGCCTGCTCACTCTCCCATGTACACAGGGGAGCCAGTGTGTCTGAGGCTGTCTGGGCCACAGGAATAAGCCCCAGGGGGCAGGTGGAACCTCAATTCCAGCCTGCCTGGCCATGTGTAGGTGGGGCGGTCTAGGTCTAGCCAAGCCTGGCTTTCTGGTTGGCCCAGTGTGGGGGCTGGGCCTGAGGAGGCCCCTAGTGCCTGGGGCAAAGTCACCAAGCCTGGATCCTGCTCCAATAGCTTCAGAAGACCCCTGTTCTCCCCTACAGTATGGGAGAAGGCCTGTAGCCCCTCCTGGGACAGAAGGCATGCTCATTCACCTCAAGGTCTCCCAAGTGTGTGGCAAGCAGAAGGTGCTCTTGCACACCTGGGTTTGTCCTTGGAGTTTGTGGAGGTTACGGGAACCTTCACTGGACAAGCAAGCAGGCATGTGAACCAGCAGGACACTCCAAGCTCACAGTTCTGATGGGGAGTGAAGGGAACACCCATGTCCCCAACATCAGACTCTCAAAAATGCAGCAGAAGGGGGAAGCTACTGAGGCTCAGTGCACAAGTGATCTTGTTTAGGGCTGGAAAAACTTGCTCACTGGTTAAGGCACTTGCCTGCAAAGCCTAATGCCCTGGGTTCAGTTCCAAAGTACTCACGTAAGGCCAGATGCATAAAGTGGCCCATGTGTCTGGAGTTTGTTTGCAGTGGTTGGAGGCCCTAGTATGCCCATTCTTTCTCTCTCTCTGCCTCTCTTATTTCCATCTCTCTCTGCTTGCAAATAAATAAAAATATTTAGACAGGTGTTGGGGAGGCAGAGGTAGGAGCATAGATGTGAGTTTGAGGCCTGCCTGGGCCTACAGAGCAAGTTCCAGGTCAGCATGGGCTAGAGTGAGACTCCATCTCAAAAACAAACAAACAAACAAAAATTTTTAATAATTAAAAATAAAAAAGAGGGCTGGAGAGATGGCTCAGCGGTTAAGGCACTTGCCTCCAGTGCCTAAGGCCCTGGGTTCAATTCCCCAGGACCCAAGGTGGTGGCCCTGGTGCTCGCTCTCTCTCTCTCTCTCTCTCTCTTTCTCTTTCTGTATCTCTCTGCTTGAAAATGAATAAATAAAATATTAAAAAAATAAATAAATAAAAAAGAAAGCAGTGATCTTGTTTTGGCCCTTCAAGGAGACGAACAGGAGCCTGGGCACGAGTCCTGTGCATTGTGCCAAACTCCATATGTGCTCCAATTCAAACACACTGGCCCTTTGTGCACCCACACCCACTTCTGCACGGGCATATCTAGACAGGAGGACACACGCCCTGGCTCTCTTCCTCAGGCACACCCACGCCCCAGTCACATGCTCTGAACTATGAGACCTACACCTAGACACATGTGTGCAAAGCTTGTCAGTGAGAATCAGGGGCCACCACCTTGAGGACATGCATGCCACAGTTTTTGTCTTAAAGCATTCATCTGTTTAGGTAGTTTTGTGGGTGTTTGTGTATGTATGTGTGTAGGTCATGGCAGGTGTGTGGAGGTCAGAGGACAACCTCAGAATGTTGGTTCTTTCTTTCTACTTTGTTTATTTGCTAATGGGAAGGTCAGACTAGCTGGCCTTTGAGCTTCAGGATTCTCCACCTCTGCCTCCCATTGTAGTTGTGTTGGGATTACAGATACTGGGCCGTTTTGTGTCTGGATTTGCATAGGTGCTGGAGATTCAGACTCTGGTTGGCAGACTTGCAGAATCTTGAACTGCTGAGCCATCTCCCCAGTCCCAAAGCATTTTATTTTTATTTAAAAATTTAGAAATATATTTTGCACCTGTATGTGTGTGTGTGTGTGCACATGCACACGAATGCACACATGCAGGCCAGTATCTCTTATTGATGCAAATGAATATCCACTGGGCTTTACATGGGTGGCTGGGAATTGAATCCTAGCCATTAGGCTTTGCAAGCAAACACCTTTAACTTCTGAGCCATCTTCCCAGCCCATTGATTTTTATTTTCTTTTTTTTTTTTTTTGACTGGATGCAAGACTGGGTTTATTTGAAGTTCACAGCTGAGGTAGGAATGGCTGAATGAAAGCTAGAGACAATGGGCCACTGTATGATTTCTTTTTCCTTTTTCCTTTTTTTTTTTTTTTACAAAAGTTTATTGTAATGTACAGCAGACTCCAAGACAACACTTCATTCTAGTTACAGGTGGCAAAAGATGTCATGGCTGG
>PVHP010049754.1:0-12008 GCA_004024765.1 Zapus hudsonius
AAGAAAAAATAAAATGGGTTTGCAGTATAAAAGTGAAAATATTGTCCGGTCACTTCCCCTGTATACTTGAAAAGTCAGGCATTTTTTTCTTAGTCATTTTAAGCAATGGCTTATTATGTATGTAAAATCATAATTAGATGCTCATTTTATTTGGGACACTGGGTGAGGGGAAGAAAGAGGCAGATGAGGTAACTTTCCAGCAAACTCAAGTTCTGAGCTGTTGACTGCATTCGATGTTTATAGAATGGCTTTCAACCCAAAGGCATTATCCAGACCTGACAGTTATAAATCAAGGAGTTCTCTGAATTTGGCTAAGCTTATTAGGGGCAGCATTATCATTTATAAGAAAATTCCAAGAAGCTTTTTAAGTACACGGAGTCCTCCAGCAATATGGAAAACACACACTGTGCTCTCTGAGATAGGCTGTGTTCTGTCTCTGGAGAATGACAGGTTGTCTTGACCCAGGCTGGATTTGAAACCATGGTTCAAGATACTGCTGAGCAAAGTCTTAGATCACTGAGTAATCCCCTCTGGCTCATCTCCTCTTAGTCGGTGTCAATTTTTTTTAAATACCTGAATTACATTTTTATGTTGCTCTATAAATAAAGCAATTGTGACATTTTTAATACATTTATAGTTCCCGTAAATCATTGCTCCTCTAGCTTAATTGAAAGGCGGGTTGGATGGTTGGAATTTAATTATATTGTATGAAATGAGCTCAAATCCAACTCAGGAATACACAAGCTTCTTAAAATTTAAGTACAAGAGAAACATGGAGGATGATCAGATCATAACTTAAAATCATCATAAGTCTGGGGGCTTACATTATCTTATCAACTATCAGAAAAACCCCTAAGAAAGCCTACGGGATTGTTAGCTCTTTGCAGATTCTAAGTTATCTTCTCACTTAATTCTTTTTCACCTGCTCAGCTATCTGAATTTATTTTACTATTGCATTTATTGATTCACTAAATAAGCATAAACCTATGCTATGTTTCAGAACTCATTCTAGGGTCTAGAAACCCATAAATAAACCTCACCAAGTCTTCCTCTTTGAAGGGAAGATTTGTAGGAAATGCTATAAAACAGTACTGGAAAATTTATCTGAATACATAGATGCCTATCTACCTATATTCCAAAGAACTCCTGAAGAGATGTCTCTTTATCCTGTGTGTGTTCGTGAGTGGAGTGCAGGTCTGCACATGTCACAATGGAGAGAGGACAATTTTGATGTCCATCTTCCCTTTCTACCTTGTTTGAGGCAGGGTCTATCAGTTGTTAACTGCTGTGCATGGCGGGCTAGGTGGCCCAGGAGCTCCCAGAATTCACCTGTTCCCTTCTCTCATCTTGCTGTAAGAGGGCTGGAATATGAGCATTTGCTATTGTATTCAGTTTTTACTTGGGTTCTGGGGATCTGAACTCAAGTTGTTAGGCTTACACAGCAAGCACTTTTACACACTGAGCCATCTACCAGACCAGAGATGGCTTGGCAACTGAGTTTTGAAGGGGACAAATCTCTGGCTTAGGATTGGCTATTCTGAGAAGTAAGAATGCTTCACAGGGATGGAGTTTTCAGGGTTGAAGAGATGACTCAGCAGTTAAGGCACTTGCCTGAAGAGTCTAATGACCTGGGTTCAATTCCCCAGTACCCATGTAAGGCCAGATGAGAGAAAATGGCACATGGATCTAGAATTCTTTTGAACTGGCTGGAGGCCCTGGCACACCCATTCTCCTTGTCTTGTCTGTCTCTCTTCTCTGCCTCTCTCTGCTTGCAAATAAATAAATAACATTTTTTGTGAAAAGGTGCTACCCATAACCCTTTGCCACATGGATTGATCCAGTGTGCCCACCGAGGATACCCAGTGAATTGGGGACAGGGAGGAGGGAAATGGGAATATATGCATAATATTTACTCAATCAATGTACCAAATTTTGGGCAATAAAGATAAAATAATTTTTTAAAAAGGATTGGAGTTTTCATTGTGTGGAATGGGAATAAAGTTTTTAAGGGCCTGAGAGAGAATAATGCAGAAGAAAGAGATATTTCAGACTAGAAATCTGGGTTCCAATCCAAAACACACAAGTAGCTGTTTTCTAACAGATTTCATAAATTACACCAGTCCATTATTTTCAAATTAACAGAGCACAACATAATGTGGACTTGGTAAAATGATGCCCAGAACATTATAAAAAGCAGATTGGCTCTAGGGAATACAATAAACTTGAAAGGTGGGCATCAATAAGAAACATATCAAAAATGCCAAAAATGATCAATTCATTCAAGAAATGTAGGATGCAAGGATAGAATGAGGAGAGCTTGAGGCTTTGGCTTGGGCATCTGAGTGGTACTTGCAGGAGAGGTTAATCGTGGAGAGCAGTGCTCGGCAAAGGAAGAGGAGAGGAGTGTCACCGAGGCCAGGGGGCAGCAGTAACCAATCACATTGCCTTTCCCTATGGGCATTCATTTCTTCCCAATTTCCTAATGGACTCTGAGGTTATCTGCACTACTCGGACATGTTCAAGATCCAGGCCTTCGTCTTGTCTCATTCAACCTTTTCTCCTTGTTTCTGCTTTCTCGGTTATGGCCATCTTCTCCTTTGACATAACGTCGCTCTGTCCTTCACCTCCTGTGTTTGATCCTCCCTCTGTGTGCTATGTTGTAGTCAGTTTCTCCTTGTTGCGATAACATCTAACCAGAAGCACCTGATAGCAGGAATGGGTTTATTTTGCCTTACAGACTCGAGGGGAAGCTCCATGATGGCAAGGAAAATGGTGACATGTGCAGAGGCTGGACATCACCTCCTGGCCAACATCAGGGGGACAACAGCAGCAGGAGAGTGAGCAAAACACTCTACTATGATCTCCTTCCCCTAACAATTTGAGGCTACCTGGGTAACATAACAAAGCCCCCATTTTCCTCCTTCCCATCAATAATAAATTGTATACCATGCGCAAATGTGCCTTTTCAAGTGGACTGATAGTATCCCAGGATCTTCTCTCGATGGCTCCTTAGCAGCTTTCAATTATACAATATTCTGGGTGTCTCTTCTCCCTTTGTTTAAAATTGTTCTGTCTCCACCCAATACTCCTAATCTCCTTCCCTTGCTTGAATCAATTTGATAGCATTTAAATTCATTTAACTCACTACATGTTCTAAGTAATTTTATGGTCATGTCCATCTCTTCTGGACTAAGTCTCTCTCTCTCTCTCTCTCTCTCACACACACACACACACACACACACACACACACACACACACACACACAGGTACTCTTTATATACATGTGTACAGATACAAGACTCATGTAGGTACAGGTAGATACAGTAAGGTGCAAGTAATACTACTTTTCTCTCTGCTCTATGTGCAGCCCTAGAACAGTGTTGGGAATATTATTAATCATCAACATACACTTGCTGAATAACTTAATGGGGTCTGTGGTCCATTGTTTCAGAGTTGTTTGCATCTTTTCACACTTTTTGTTTCTAAAAAAACTCATGTTCATCATGAGTACTTACAAAATGTACTAAAAGCATTGTCTAAAATGTTGTTAACAGAAGAACTATTGTAGGAACAAAGGTGAGAAGTGAATGAATAGCTGAGCCTGGAAATTTTCCACTTCTTTAAGGAAAGGAGAGTTTCTTGGTAATTCCTTTGAAATGATTCTTGCCTTTAAAAGTGTTTTATCAGGTTTCCTACTTATATATCTTGTGAATCATGCTTTGATAAGATGCATGTAATGACAGAAAATGACAAGGGAAGTATTTTAGTTTTGTTTTGGAAGATTTTATTGTCACATTAATTGTTTGGGTAATAGTCTCAGTTTGTTTTTCCCATTATCTGATAGATTTTGGGGTTTTGGAGGAAGCCTAGAAAAAATTAATTAATTAGTAGGCAGAGTGTAAATTGATTGAACCTATAAGTAGAATGATGTAAATTTATTAATTTCTAGTAATGCACCAGTTTTGAGTATGAAGACAGGCTATAACTAAGATGTGTTTGAGAAGCAGGGGGTAGAAGAATGTGGACCAAAACAAGCATAAATATCATCACACAAACAAACTTTATCAGGTACCGACAAGGGCTATGATTGAAAATAGAGCCTTATAAGTAGAAAGCAAACAAGAGGGGAGGGTACAGCAACGAATCTGCGATGGAACAAATGACAAAGTTATTTTGGTGATTTTTAAGGCTGAAAAAAAATTGTTCAAAAGGGTTAGTCTGGATAGTGTTAAAACTGGGCCTGATGACTGGGTGGCATTTCAGTTTACGCGGCTCTGGTGGCAATAGCTAAGCTAAGAAAATAGCAGTCGTAGAGCACAAGTATGGATGTGTTTATGCATGTATACACACAAAGACCTAACCTACATGTATGGTTAAGTTTTGTATAGAAAGTATATATATATATATATATATGTATATGATGTATATGTATGTATATGTATGTATATATAGAGAAAATAATATATATTCTATATATGTTTCATTGTATATGTTAAATTCATCTCTACTGCATATATATATATATATATATATATATAGAGAGAGAGAGAGAGAGAGAGAGAGAGAGAGATCCATGAATTAAAGAGAAGTAAATGGAGAAGGAGAGGGAGAGAGAGAAAAATAAGGAGAGATAGGATGAGGAGAGAAAGAGAAGAGGACAAAGGAGAAGGAAGTATAAGAAGGGGAAGAAAGAGAAGGATAAAAGAAAGGAAGAGGGAGAAAGCAAGAGAAATTGTGGAGAAGATATAAGAAAGGCTTTGTAAAAAGTCGAGTGGACAGGGCTCTGTGATTCCCGAATCTTTATAGGAAGGACGCTCAATGTCGGATGCTCAGACATGCAGCATATGTGTGTCAACCCCAGTGCCTCACTCAGGAAGGTCTGCTGTGTATGAAACAGCTTGGGCTTGCTCTGCTACAGAGAATACTTAACAAATTCATGAATTGTGCCCACCACATTTTATGTATCTTCTTACAAAAAAAAAGATAATTACTTTTTAGAGTGTGTTAGCAAAGGGAAATGTGTTTTCATTTTAGAGACATGTTTGTATTACATAAACACGTTTTCTTTTCCCCACAGGCCACAAAGTCTGGTCAGCACTACTTTTACTGAAGGCAGTAATAAAGCCATCAGACTTCCAGTAAAGTAACAATGCCTTCAGGATGAGAAGTGTGAGCTTATATATAATTCAAACATTTACTGATTGTTTTCTACCTGCCCAACTCCTTCACGAATGTGAGGGATATTGAATATATATATGCAGACACATGCACATACCCACATGAACTAATTTTTTAGAAGTATTCCCTAGAACCAATAAGTGTCACTTCAAAATGCCTTCTCTCCCCATTAGATTGGATTACTGAGCCAGAGCATGGAAGGTCTGTCCCTTGCAGACCACAACACTGATGAGTCTTGTGAATTAAAATTTATGTCTCCCCTCGTTACTGATGTACCACCTGGATTTTTTGAATTATTGCGGACACCAAATGAATTTTATAGTCCATTGGGGGCTGTCCATGCTTGTTAAGGTGATATTTCCATCTCTGGCGTAGCATGGAATCTCATCTCCTTGGTGAATAATCATACTGCCAAGCCTACCATCTTTCGCTTCCAGAAATGGTCTCTAATGTCTGCATTCTCTACTTCTTGAAATTAGAGTCAAAAGAAGGCACTTTGGTCAAACTGCAGCTGACCACTAGATTGCCTCTGCTGTATAACACCTTTCCACAGCAGCAGTTTCTGCTTTTGTGTGGGTTTATTCTATTTCTAGTTTTGTTTTCCTACTTTCTGTTATTTTCTACTTTTTCTTCCCACGATTCTATTAAGGTCACTTAGGCTCACTGCTCTAGGAGCGTTCTCTATGTCATCATATTTACTCCTTTCAACTCTATTTCTACTCTTTGAGAGGTAAGAAGGTTGCTCAAGGTCATGCAGGTAGCGGGACAAAAAGCCAGACTTGAACTTGAGATTATAAGAACCCAAAGGTCATGTTTTGTTGGATCCATTATTGTCTCCTAGATGAATTTCTCATCTTGCTGGAGCTTTCTCAATATCTTCTGAAAAATACTTTCACAGGAGGAGAGATAGGCACTATACTATTCACTTCAGTGACAGCATGCGGTGGCTTGATCCAGGTGTCCCCCATAAACTTATTATGGTCTGTGTGTTTGATCCCCAGCTGATGGCAATTTTGGAATTGGTACCTTATTGGAGATGTGTTGTTGGGGGCAGGCTTACAGGAGTTATAGCCAGCTTCCCCATGCCAATTTTTGGCACATCTTTCTGCCACTATTTGCAGTGCTGTGGCCTAGGTGATGTCCACCCTCTGCTCATGCTATCGTTTTCCCTGTCACCCTGGAGTTTCCCCTTGAGTCTTAAATAAACCCTTTCCTCCACAAGCTGCTTTGGTGTGGGTTCTTTTCCACATAGCATTGAGAAATCTGACTATAACACAGCATTTTTTTTCTATGTCAGAAATCAATGTGGAAAGATAAAGATAAATCATAAGTACAGATTATAGAGATTGGGTCTGAATATAATTCTGACACCAATCTGTCAGGCTACGTGGTTAAATTCTAGTCAAGTCTCAATTGACTGAGCCTGTAGTATCTAGGGTTTCTGGGAAGATGAAATGAAATGCAAGTCCACTCAGAGATCTATTGGTGCCCATGGACAATCTGATTGACCCAGAGGCAAAAATATGGCTAAAGAGTTTCTTAGGTGGCAGTGTCCTGATGACATTAATGAAAATGTCTCTAAATCGGATAGAAGGATGTGTGTGAGTTGCTGTATTTCCTGAGCTATGTCTACGCAAACAGCTCAAAAGACTTACTCTTAAGTAAAGCCATTCCTCCCTAAAGAATTCTAAAGCCATATTTTCCTTTTCTAGCACTGAGAATCAGGCTACCCCCTTCCAGTTCCCCAGGATGCTGATTCCGAGGGGCTTCCTATGAGATTGGAATATAGCTATTCTGGTACCAATGTCGCAAAGACTCACTTGTGAGAACCTCAGCAGCCTGATCTAGTGAAGGACCTGCAGGCATAAGCAATCACACTGTGCTCAGGAAGTCCTGCCTGCCATTCTTGAGTTTTTTATGAAAGTGGCACATACCCTAGAAGGCGTCCCTGAGTCAAAAATAACTAGCCCATGAATAGATTCTGAGGGACACTTGCAAATGAAGGAGTCCCTGAGGTTTTCTAACCCACCTCAGTGACCCTGGGATAGCAGTAAATTGTGAGATGGGTTGCTATCAGACAGTCACTTAATAGCCTTCCACATCTGGCAAACAGAAATCTGTGTTCTAACTACTAGATGGTAAGCAAGGCTGTTCTGGGAGAGAAAGACAGGCTTCCAACTACTGCAACGACTAAAGAAGGTCTGTGACTCCAGATTGTAAATTTTATCCTTGGAAAACACCAAGCTGCAGGTACTGGGTAAATCAGGGAAGAGAGATCAAACGTCTCTTGGGAATTTACTGGGTTTTTCTTTTGTTGCAATTTGTTCCACCAAGAATGAGAGTAAAGCTCAGTGTTCAATGTTATAGCACATGATTAGTGTGTGCAAGGTACACGACTTAGTTGAAAAAGACAGACAGACAGACAGAGAGGGGGAGGAAAAGAGACAAAGAAGAAAGAAGAAAGAGAGAGAGAAAGAAAGAAAGAAGGAAAGAAGGAAGGAAGGAAGAAAGGAAAGAAAGAAAAGAGAAGAAAGAAACTAAAGCTTATTATTAATAGTATTTTTCTTAAGATGTTCAACTTTGCTTTCATTTGGTTTGGGGGGTAAATCATGAGTGCTTCTGTATGTGTGTGTATGTATGTGTACATACACGTACATGTAATAATAACTTTGTCTTGGTTTGGGATTGCATTAAATCAGAGTTCTTTTGAAGCTGGTTGAAAGAAGACAGGAGACTATCTGATTTCTAGTGATCAGAGCCATTAGTGAACTGTTCTCTGTGTAGATCTATATTTTATTATGCTACAGAAAAGGTAGTACACTGCAGCCTTATTACAGGAATTCTTGTCTTCTGTGGATATGATGATTCTAACACATAAAGCCAAAATCATGCTGATATTAAAGGTCTGTTCTGGATTGCTAATTTTTAGAACTCAATTTGTGGCCCTTTTTGTCTAAATCCAAATGTGAGTTAATTCCTATTTGCTTCTTTAAATTTCCAGCCAGCATTTCATTTGAACAGCCTTCTGCCCTACCCCTGTGTGGCTACAAGCTGCTATTCCTCCTGAACCCTGTGAGATGAGTGAATGAGAGGAGCCCTCACCATTACACCCTTTATTCATATTTTAAAAAAACTCTATTTCTAATAAGAAATGTGCGTGAGGATGTAGGGCCACTGGATTATTCCTACATTGGTGGTGAAATTTAAAATGGTATCACAGATGGGAAAACCAGTTCAGTTTTTTTTCTATAGTTTAGATATAGAATTACCATTTCCCCATCAATTCCACTTCTAGGTATCTAGCTCACTAATTAAAAATAGATCTTATCATGGATTTTTTTCCCTAATCCTTCAGTTTATATGGCAAAGCCCTAACCTTTCATATTACTATACTTGGAGCTAAAGCTTTTTAAGATATAGTGAAGGTTTAAAATAGCCTAATAATATGCCCTAGGCCATTTGGACTTATGTCCTTAAAGAAGAGAAAGATACCAGGGACATACATATACATATAGAGAAGAGGTCATCAGACACAGCAAGAAGTAGATGTTGAGCTTGAGAGATGACTCAGCAGTTAAAGGCACTTGCCTGATGGCCTGGGTTCCATTCTCCAGTATCCACATAAAGCCAGATACACAAAGTATCACATGTGTCTGGAGTTTATTCATAGTGTCATGAGGCCCTAGCACTACCAAACTTTCTCTTTGTCTGTCTGTCTGTCTGTCTTTTTCAAATAAATAAGTAAAAATATAAAAAAAATCTTTTTAGAAGTAGCTGTCTATAAATCAAAGATAGAGAATTCAAACTAAATCAACCCTGGAGGCACTTTGATTTAGTATCTCCAGCTGAAAAATAATTTTCTGTGGTTTAAACCACCCAATATGTGGTATTTCTATGACAGAACTCTCATGCAATAAAATATAGCTGTTACTACAAATATTTATACAAGCTGATCATAGATTGCTAAAACCACCTGCAACAGCCAAGGGATAGAGAGGAGTAATGCAGATGTCCATCTACTGATAAATGGTGAGCAAAATGTGGAAGCTCCATGCACTGAATGTTACTCAAGCATTAAGCTCAATGAAGTCCTGACGTATACTGCATTGTGCAGGAAATTCACAGAGCACAGTGTAAGGACAGTGAAAGAAGCCAGACAGAAAGGGGCTATATATATATATATATATATGTATATATATGTATATATAATGTATGGCCCATATATATTTATAAATATAATATATATCCATTTATGTACAAAAATCTAAAATTGGAAAGTCCATATAGTCAAAACATAAATTAGCAGCTTCCAGAGATGAGGGACAAGCTGAAATATGAGTTCATGGATATATGATTTCTTTCCCAGTGAAGAAAGAAAATACCTCATTATTAGGTAGAGGTGTTGGTTGTTACCAAATGCATTTAACTGCAGACAGTAACAGATGTACATGTCGTATACATTCACAGAATTTAATCTACCAATTATACCCAATAAAGCTAGAAAAAGATTAAATGCTGGATCATATGATGAGAAAATTTTTATGATATAAAGAAAAAGTTGGCAGGAATCATATGTAAAACCATATTAAAATGTTAAGCAAAGTCATTGGAAAATATTAGGAAGTACATCTGAATATATAGGTTATTATTTTGTTTTATCATGTGTGTGATCCCTCCCAACCTAATCTGTATATTCAGATATACTTCCTAATAACGTATTCCAATGCTTTTGTTTGACATTTTTAATATGGTTTTACATCTGCCCTCATAGTCTAGGAAATTGCATTACTAGATAAACCTGCTTGCAGACCTACTATGCAATCTGGTTCCTGCTCTGCCATGCAGTTAGGTAACTTTTCATGTCATATTTTTACATGTGTATCCACAGAACTTACCCACAGTGTTTCTGTTCGGAACTACTTTGCTGGCCTTGTAAAGCGAATTTGAAAGCAATTTTCTCATTTATGCTCAAAAGCAATTACATGGTACCAGAGCAATTTTCCCCAAGTGGGAAATACTGGAACTATGTTGTTTTTCAGGGGACAGTGCATGAGGAAGGGAATGAATAATTTTTTAACCCTGTCTTTGCTTGCTTTCTCTTCCTTCCTTCCTTCCTTCCTTCCTTCCTTCCTTCCTTCCTTCCTTCCTTCCTTCCTTCCTTCCTTCCTTCCTTTCTTGCTTTGAGCAAACAGTTTGTTATATTCTACAGTTCTTTGTATCATTTTTGTTTGTTTCCTTAATTGAAATGACCTGTATTAGTCAACTCCAGAAGTGTAAACACAAAACACAGTTCTCACCTCAAAAGGAACACAAAATAGCTTATTCTTGAGGCAAATATGAGTGACCATGGCCCAGAAACACGGGCTTTGGTTAGCCTGGATTCTATGTTCCAACATTTTTTTTTTCAAGGTAGGATTTCCCTCTAGCACAGGCTGACCTGAAATTCACTATGTAGTCTCAGGCTGGCCTCAACTCACTGTGATCCTCCTACCTCTGCCTCCTGAGTGCTGGGATTAAAGGTAAGCACCACCTCTCCACATTCTTTCTGACAATTTTAAGAGATTTTATAGTTACAGAACAAAATAAACCAAGGCACTTTTCTTCTTATTTTATTTATTTTGAGAGAACAAGGGAGATGTGTGTATGTGTATGTGTGTGTGAGTGAGAGGAAGAGAGAGAGAAAGAGAGAGAGAGAGAGAGAATGGGGACAGCAGGACCTCTTGCCACTGCAAACAGCTCCAGATGCATGTGTCACTCTGTGCATCTGGCTTTGTGCCGGTATTGGGCAATCGAACCTGGGTCCTTAGGCTTTGCAAGCAAGTGCCTTAAACACTGAGCAATCTCCCTAGCAAGGAACTTTTCAAATACATTTGTGGAAACATCAGGTAGGCAGGTGTGGTTGTTTGAATGTATGTCCCCCACTAGACTCAGGTGCTTAATAACAGAAGCTCATCTGCAGCCTCCTGGCAGGAGGAGGTGGGAGGATCCTGGAGCCCTAAGCTGTCACTAGAGTGGGTCTGATTGCCAGTCCAAATGTAAGCAGAGAAGTCGGAGCTCTGCTGGTGGTCCCAACTGCTTTGCTGCCTGTTTGCACTTGCCTTGAGTGTGTGCTGGTTGCTGGTGATACTCCTCTCCACTTAGATTTCGACAGGGGCCCATCCTCTTTCTCCATTCTGGAACTTTCCCTGCACCTGTAAGTGTCAAGTAAACACTTTCTCCTATAAACTGTTTCTGGTTTGGATGTTCCTTCCAGCAATCTAGAGCTGTCTACAGCAGCAGGTTATAGCAAAACAGAGAAATCACTGCTAATAAGCCCCACACACTATCTGATGGCATTCTTAGCCTTTGGTCTGGTGGTCTGGTGGTACAATCAAAACAAACAAAAGGTTTCACCTGAGCACCCCATAATAATAAGAATGTCTGGTCAAACACAGAGGTGGCAATAAATGGATATTTTGGGAACTAAAGACACTCCATGCTGATCAGCTTTGACCTGCAGCACTCTATCTGTCCACAGTCTCAGAAGTTCCATCAGCACCGTAGGATGTGGGAAGGAGGTACAGCAGCTGCTTTTCTGGAACTTAAGTTCCCAATCATCGTACACAGCTGACCATCAAGTGTCACCAGCACTGTGGAAGCTGTTTATGCTTGTCCTTTGCTCTGTCAATCATGAGCTGCTTTCCTCACCATTTGGCTCACTTGGCTTTGAACTCCACACAGACGGAATTATTCGCTAAATATTTTTTTTTGCATCTAAATTCAAGCTAGAAGTGAGGCTGGAGAAGCAAGTGATCAGGGTGGTTGTGTGTGTGTGTGTGTGTGTGTGTGTG